>PVKS010044286.1:0-14375 GCA_004027875.1 Aplodontia rufa
GGTAACTTAACTTCCTCTTTTCCTATACAAATTCTTTGATTTCCTTGTCTTGCCTTATAGCTCTGGCAAGGGTTTCAAGGACTACATTGAAGAAGAGTGGTGAAAGTGAACAACCTTGTCTTATTCCTGAATTCAGTGGAAATGCTTTCAGTCTTTCTCCATTGAGCATAATGTTGGCTATGGGTCTGTCATAAATGGATCTAACATAGTTAAAGTATCTTCCCTTGATCCCTATCTTCTCCAGGCTTTTGAACATAAAGGGGTGTTGAATTTCATCAAAGACCTTCTCTGCAATAATTGGTTTTTATTTTTAATTCTGTTTAAGTGGTGGAATACATTTATCGATTTGCATATGTTGAACCAGCCCTGTTTTCCTGGAATGAAACCCACTTGATCTGGATGTATTATCCTTTTAGTGTACTTTTGAGTCTGATTAGCTAGATTTTTATTAAGGATTTTTGCATCTGTGTTCGTTAGGGAAATTTGTCTGTAGTTTTCTTGACATGTCTTTGTTGGATTTTGGTATCAGTATAATATTTGCTTCATAAAAAGTGTTTGGGAGTGCTCTAACCCTTTCAATTTCATGGAAAAGCTTATAGAGGATTGGTGTTAATTCTTCTGTGAAAATTTGGCAGAATTCTGCCGTATATCCATCCAGTCCTGGGTTTTCTTTTTTGGAAGACCTTTGATTGCTGCTTTGATTTTGCTACCTGAGATAGGTTGGTTTAGATTTTCAATGTCCTCCGGTGTTAATCTGGTAGTGTCATACATGTCCAATTATCTCTCCATATCCTCCTGATTATCAAACTTGGCAGAGTATAAATTTTCAAAATAGGTTCTGATAATCTTCTGGATTTTGGTTGAGTCTCCATTTTCAACTTTGATTTTGTTGATTTGCTTCACTTCGTTCTTCCTTTTTTGAGGTTGGCAAGACGTCTGTCTACCTTTTTTATTTTTTCAAAGAACCAAGTCTTTGTTTTGTTGATAATTTGTATGGTTTTGTTGTTGTTGTTGTCTATTTCATTGATTTCAGCTCTGATTTTAGCTACTTCCTGTCTTCTATTAGCTTTAAGATTGGATTGTTACTTTTTTTTGGAGGCATTTGAATTGGAGTATAAGACTCTTATTTGGCTTCTTTCTTGATTTTTTTTATGTATGCATCACTACTATAAATTTACCTCTTAAGAATGCCTTCGTACTGTCTCAGAGATTTTGATATGTTGTATCTTCATTCTCATTCATTTCCAAGAATTTCTTGATTTCTGATCTCCTTCTTTTATCCATTCTTTGTTTAAGAGGGTATTATTCAATTTCCAAGTATTTGAGTAATTTCTGTTGTTTTTCTTGTTGCTGATTGCTAAGATCATAGCATGGTGGTCTGATAGGATACATGGGAGTATATTAACATTTTTGTATTTGTTAAGGTTAGTTCAGTGGAGTAGGATGTGGTCTATTTTTGAGAAGGATCCGTGAGCTGCTGAGAAGAAGGTAAATTCAGCCGACCTAGGATGGAATACTCTATAATTGATTGTTAAGCCCAATTGAATAATAGAGTTGTTCAGATTGGAGATGTCTTTATTGATTTGTTTTGTTTTGATGATCTGTCTAGTATTGATAACAGTGTATTGAAGTCCCGCAGTATTATTGTGTTGCAATCGATGAAGGATTTAATGTCCTTGAGTATTTTTCCATATATTTGGGGGGGTTGCAATTGGGAGCATACATGTTAATTATTGTTATGTCTTCTTGATGAATTGTCCCTTTTAGTATGATGTAGTTTCCATCTTTGTCCTTTCTGACTGGTTTTAGATCGAAATTAATTTTATCAGATATTAGGATCTCCATGCCAACTTGCTTTTTTGGACCACAGGCCTGGTAGACATTTTGCCAACTTTTCACTTTCAGTCTATGTCTATTTTTGAGTGTGAGGTGTGTCTCCTGCAGGCAACATATTGTTGGATTTTTTTTTTGATCCAGTGAGCCAATCTGTGCCTTTTAATTTGGGCACTGAGACCATTCACATTCAGAGTTAGAATAGATACGGGAAACTGAGTCTCAAACTTTGTGACCATTGCTGAGTTTTGTGCATCTTGGGTGTCTTTTAGTGTGTAATGTGGTTATTTTACTCTCTTGTTTAAGGATATAGGGTATTATTAACATTTTCTTCTGAATGAAGAGTGTCCTTTAGAATATTCTGTAGTGCAGGGTTTGTGTTCATGTATCTTGCTAGCTTGAGTTTATCATTGAAGTATTTAATTTCCCCATCACATTTAAAGCTGAGTTTTGCAGAGTATATTATCTTTGGCTGAAATTGTTTTCTTTCAAGTCTTGAAAAATATTGTTCCAAGCTCTTCTGGCCTTCATTGTTTGATCTGAAAAATCCATAGTGACCCTAATTGGTCTGCCTCTGAATGTGATTTGGGGCTTTTCCCTAGCTGTTTTCAGAATTCTCTCTTTAATTTCTCTGTTATTCATTTTGTATATGATATATCTTGGTGGTTTCTCATTTGATTAGGCAAATGAGAAATTTGATTAGGCAAATTAGTCCCTGCCTTGTTCAACAAGCATCTTGAATTTGGTATTCTGGGTCAATTCTAATATGAGGGAAATTCTCCTTTGCTATTTCACTTAGAAGATTCTTAATGCCCCTTGTTTGCTGTTTGGAGTTTTCATCCAGTCCAATAACTCTTAAGTTATTTCTCCTCACCTCGTCAAATATTATTTGGAAGTTCTGGTCATGTACAATAAGTTTCTTTCCTTGTCTGTCTTTCATCAACTTGACATTTTTAGGTTTTCATCTAGGGTTCTGACTATGGAGTCCTTGAATGGGGAGCAGTGAGGGTGAGGATGGGAGTTATTATTACCCTTTTTCCTCATTTTCAGATACAGGGGGTGTGTCTTGAAGACTGACTGTGAGTATTACTCTTGTAAAGTTGATTGGAGCTTCTTATGACTTTGGTTCTTTGGGATGGGCTGCTATTTGGGAAGCTCAGATCAATAGCTGCTAGTCCAATCAGTGAGGAATTGAGAGTCTATAGGTGCATATACTAGACAGTTTCAACTAAAACAGTTATAATGATGATTATTATATAGGAGCAATTTTCTTCAAATGAGAGCTCTCCCAATATATTATGATAGCAAGCATTTACCCGTTTTGAAGGATGTACTTTTCTTCAGTTAGCAGGGCCTAACTGAAGGTGGGGAGAAGAAATGACTGGAAAGCCAAGGAAGTGAATTGGGGAGGTAGTTTAGAACTTGTGACTTAGAATAAAGAGCTAGAAGGTATTAGTGTGGTGTAGGTGAGTAGGGTAAAGACTTTGGGTGAGGATGAGAGAGAACAGCATATAGTTTAGGAATTGCCAGAGTGCAGGGAAGAAGAGGTTAGTATGGAGTGTGATTCTCTTTGACCCAAGGAAATGATGGCTAGTTTGCTATCATGAAGAGTTTCCCTGGTTGGATTCCAACACTATGGAGACAGCAGTCGAGTTCGAGAAGGCACAGTGACAGTAGAAACCAACAACCAATACATATAAATGAACAAAAAATGTAAACATCCAAGAACACCAAATTCTTTAATAATAATAGAGATTAAAAAGCATAAAAAATTAAAAAATTAAAAAGTTAAAGTTAAAAAAGTTAAGAATACTAAATAGCAACAACAACCACATTTAAAAAAAAAGAAGGAGTTGGAAAGGTTCTGAGTTTTTGCCCCCTATGTCACTGTGTACCATGGGGGACTGCATTCATATCTGACATCTAACTTGAGACTCTTCCCAGTTGAGCTTGTTGGGGGGGATGGAGCTTGGTAATCTCCGATGGCCATTTATTTTCCCAGAGAATCTAACCAAATTTTTCTGCTGTAGAGGAGTAGAAGACACTGCCCCTTCCTGCTTCCTGTGAGAATAGAGTTCAGCGCCACCTGAGCTGCACTCCTGGGCAGATTATTTTCTGCCTGACCAAACTCCTGATCCTCTTAAGCCAGGGACCCAGGAGCTGAAGGGAGTCTAGTAGAGCAAATTCATTTGGAACAGCAAGAAAACCAGAATAGCCAAAACATTACTAAGACAAAACAGGTGGTTTTACAAAGCAGATCTAAAATTATACTGTAGAACTGTAGTATTAAAAACAACATGGTACTGATATTAGGAATGAACACCAATGGAATAGAATAGAAGACTCTAAGACAAAGACATAAATCTTTAAACATCTGATCGTTGACAAAGTGGGTCAAAATATAACATGGAGGAGTGACAGACTATGCAACAAATGGTGCTGTACAAACTAGACAGCCACTTGCAAAAAATTGAAATTAGATCCTTATCTCTCACCTTGCACAAAAATCAAATCTAAATGGATCAAGGAATTAGAAGTTAAACCAGCTACCACACAACTGCTAGAAGTAAAATTAGGACCAACACTCTAACATATGGGAGTTGGCATATTAGACTCCTAAAGTGAAAGAATTACAGTCAAAAATCAATGAGTGGGATGCCATTTAACTAAAAAGTTTCTGTACAGCCAAGAAAGTATTCAAAACAGTCAAGAGGCATCCCACTGAATGGGAGAGAATCATGGCCTGTGATCCCTTTGACAGGGAACTAATATCCAAAATTTACAAGGAACTTAAAAAACTCAATAACAAAAGCACAAACAATCCAATCAGTAAATGGGCCAGAGAGTTAAACACAAACTTCTCAAGAGAGGAAATTGAGCAAGCCAATGAATATATGAGAAAGTGTTCTAAATCATTGGTAATCAGAGAAATGCAAATCAAAATTTAAGATTTCACCTCACTCCTGTCAGACTAGCAAAGGTGAAGAACACAAACAATAACAAATACTGGAGGGGTTGTGGGGAGATAGGAACATTAGCACTTTGTTGGTGGTATTGCAAACTGGTACAGCCCCTCTGGAAAGCAGTGTGGAAACTCCTCAAAAAATTATGGTTAGATCCTCTATAGACCCAGTTAGCCCTCTTCTGGGTATTTTCCCAGAGGAGTTAGAATCAGCACAGTGACAATGCAAAATCTATGTTCATAGCAGCTCAATTTACAATAGCTAAATTATGAAACAAACTCAGATGTCCCTCACTGGATGAATGGATCCAAAAAGCTCTGAATATATATATATACACACACACACACACATATATATATATATATATATATATATATATATGTAATGGAGTTCTACTTGACTATCAGAAACAATGATATTGCATCCATTGAAGGTAAATGGATGGCAATGGAAGAAATCATGCTGAGCAAAGTTAGCCAAACCCAGAGAGTCAAGGGCTGAATGGCTTCCCTCATTTGTGGAGGCTGGACCTAAACCCAGGCTTGGGAGAAAGGGACAAACTCATGTGTTAGAACCATAGAACAAAAATGCAATGTGTTAATATTTATGAGATACAGTTGCAAGATACTGCATAAGATATTTTAACAAGCTATACTGAATGCCTGTACAAAAATGTAAAGGTTTAATCCTATTGCCAATATATTGAAGAATAACAAGGGATAATAGGAAGGGAGGAGAAGGGGAAATGTTGGAATTGAGATAAACCAAGGTTCATTCCAAGCATTTGTAGGTATGTAACTGTATGTACTATAGTCATTTATATAAAAATGTCCTTCATAGGTATAAGAATTATGCCACTGTACATGGTTTTTTTTAGGAAAAATATAAGACCTGGAAGAAAGGCAAGGGATCAGGGGATGGGATGAGGGAGGTGGAGGGGTGGGGGGGGCATATTGAACAAATTGTATTGCTTTATTGTGTGCATCTTGGAATATGTGACAACAAATTCTGTCATTATATACAGCTATAATGTGCTAATTAAAAAATAAAATAAAATAAAATAAAAAAGACTTTCCCCTCTAATTTCCTTTCCACTCAGTTTCCAAGCCACAAGGAATTTAAATTAGGTTGGGGTCTATAGGATGGGAGTGGAAAATATAGGTGAGCAGAGGTGAAAGAAGTAAATGTACAACTTTAGAAAGTTACTTCCCTCAGTTAATCCCAACAACAGCAGAAACAATTCAAACTAATACACTAATGGATTTCTGTGCCACATGTAGGTATTTCTTTCCTTTTCCAAGGTATAAAAATCATGAGAAAATTTTGGAAAGGACAATTTCTAAAGCAAGACTGACAACTTCTTTACACTTCCTTATTCCTTAAGATTAGATAATCATTAATAGAACTTCCAATTTTATTATGTGCACCTCAGTGCTCTTGCTCCTAGACAAATGTCCTCTCTGCCATCTCCTCACATCAGAACTGTGCTGTATTCCTCTCACATCTCCAAAAATCCCATTTCTTCTCCAGAATTTCTAATAGCTCTTTGTGTTTACTTTCTAGCACCGTGAAAAAAATATCTGAGCTAACCAACTTACAAAAAAGAAAGGTTTACTTTGGCTCCTGATTTCAGTCAATAGTCACTTAGTCCTATTGCTGTAGTGAAGCAATACATAATGGTGGGAAGCACATAGAACAAAGCTGTTCAACTCAAAGCAGCCAGAAAGCAGAGAAGGGGGAAGTGGTTGGCTCCAAATATCCCCTTTAAAGGCACTTCCCCAATGATGTAACTTTCTCCTACTGCTTCCCATCTCTTAAAGATTCTACCACCTCCCAATAGCACCATAGTGGAGATTAAGGGAAACATTCAAGATCTTAGCTATTACACCCTTTGTTTCATTACATTTCTTAGAACACAAATTGCTTCTGCTTACTTTATGTAGAACTTGTATATATCTATTTCCCATTGCCCACTAAGTATAATCTTATTACTTGACACCTGTATGTCTATTTTATCCTAGGTTTGCTTGCCATGTATTTCACTTCTACATAATAGACCCTTGAACGTATCTTTAATTAATGATTGATCAAATAAAAGAAAACATATCAAGAGTGTTTTATAAATTCAATAATATTCTGTTGCAAATGCCATTTAGTTTATCGATTTTAATTATAACACCTTCAAAAATTGTTACATCTAATTTTATTTCTAAAGGCAGCTCCCAGCAGAAACAAAACTTTTCTCTCAGGTGCTCTCCATGTGGAAGGAAATAATGTCAAAAATACAAAACAAACTGGATGCTTTGCGAATAACCACCTCAGCAGGAGTCCTTGAAATTCTGCAAAATTGCAATATACATCTTGAACATATAAAGAAAAGTCTAGAGGTAAAACTATAGCAGTCCTAAAATGAAGACTCATTTAGTCTATAAAACTAATGTAATACACTGCAGAAACTAATTTTAATGCAGATTTTCTCCTTACTTAACATTTTTTTCAATTCTCATAACTGTGTTAATGAGAATACTATCAAAAGAAAAAAATGGATGGACTAATCTAAAGGGCCTTCAGGCAAATTGCCAAATTTTTGAGTATCCACATTTCCGTCTTTAAATTGAGAATGCTCTCTTGAGAGGCTTTAGGCTGAAAAAGATAATGCATCTACAGCACAAGAGCTGGCACAATGTGCTTAATGAAGGTTAATTGTTTTATTAATAGTACTATTATTAAGTTTATAAGCTCAGAAAAAGTTGAATATAATATTTTGATGAGCTTATAAATTAAAGTACTGATTCAACATATTCTTAAGTTGCCAGATTGTTGAATTGTTAGCTGGACATTCCTATCCTTAAATATTGGGTTTTAAAATTTGATATTCAATATGCATATATTCACTTCACTTCACTTCATAAACCAAGATTTTGTTCCGACACTCATTGCTTTTCTTTCTTTTTTTTAAAGTTTTTTTTTTTTTTTTTTTTTTTTTTTTTTTAGAGAAGGACAGTGAGAGAGCGAGAGACACAGAACACAGAGAATCAATTTTTATTGAGTTTTTCACTTGGTTTTCGTTGCTCTGACACTTAGTTGTGTATGTGGGTGCTGGAGTTTGAACCTGTGTACTCGCGCATGCCGGGCAAGCACAGTAAACACAGAGCCACCGCTCTAACCCTCATTGCTTTTCTTTCTTGAATGCTAGAAAAGTAAATGGTGGTGGAGGAGGAGGCTTGTGTGGAAGCAAGTAAGTTTTGTTAATACTGGAAATCTAATATTTATGGGACATTCAAGTGAACACCTCAACAGGCAATTGGGTACAATAGTTCTCCCTTATCTGCAGTTTGACTTTCCATGGTTTTAGTAACTGCAATTCAAAAATACTAAATGGAAAATTCTGGAAATAATTCACAAGTTTAAAATTGTGAACCATTCTGAGCACTGTGATGAAATCCTATAACATCTTGCTCCATCCTTCCTAGGACTTGAATCATCACTTTGCCTAATGTGCCTACTCTGTATATGGTCCCTGCCCATGAGTCACTTTGTTACTACCATAACTATCAGATCAACTGTCACATTACCACAATGCTTGTGTTCAAGTAATTAATAGGGTTCCATATTATGCACAGTTCCAGGCATCCAGAGGGGTCTTGAAATGTATCCCGTGAAGATAAGGAAGATAACTGTATTGATCTAGGGCACAGAGTAATGATCTGAGCTGAAAAGCAAGTGGGTGTGTATGAAGTAGCTCAGGAAGAGTGTAAGTAGAGAGTGGTGAGAATGGAACTCAACAAATGTCAATAATAAGGTATCAGGGAAAAGGAACTCTTGAAGGAAAATGATAAGAAGTGGTCAAAGGATAGAAGAAAAATAAGTGAAATTACAGACATCAAAGGACAAATTTAAAATTTAAAAATAAAAAACAAAGGGCAAACACTATGAAAATATCACATAACATGAAGATTGAAAGGTATTGTAGGGGTCAGATGGCAGTGTGTGAGATAACTGAGAGATCAGTGAATATAACTTTTGAGTTAATAGACTATCTTTTCAAGAACTTTACTATAAAGAGAAGATGGTCAAGTAACAGTACTTAGAAGAGAGCAAAGTGAGAGAAAGGGCTTCCTGTACTTCTTCATTAGAAAAATTTAAGGGGGAGGCCATAGTAAAAGAGAGATTGAAGATATAGGAGGGTAATAAATAAAACATGCTATCTTAACCTGGCCTAGGTGAATGAATTTCTTTTTCTGAAAAGAACGCAAGACTTAAGGCTAGCATGAAGGATGAGAAGTGTAGGAATTCTTTATACAGTAGAATGTGAGGGCATTTGTTAAATGATAGTATATTCTCCAAGGTGATAGCTCCATGTGTAGGGAAAAAGGAGTAGAAAGTTGTAAGCATGTGAAAGCAATGCTAATAATACCAAAATCCAGTGCTTTGATAATTATCAATAATAGAATGGTGTATATGTGAGTGTCAGGCTTTTTGTTTCTTTGTTTCTGTTTTGGTTTTGGTTTTTATTTGTTTTAGTTTTGCTCTATTAAAAATATGTTAGCAGGGGGACTGGAGTGCAGTTACATTGCTTCCCCAGCATGCGCGAGTCCGTGGGTTCAAACCTTAGCACCCATGTACACAACTAAGTGTCAGAGCAACAAAAGCCATGTGAAAAACTCAATAAAAATTGATTCTCTCTCCCTCTCTCTCTCTCTCTCTTTTCTCTCTCTAATTTTCACTGTCCTTCTCTCTTTTTTTTAATTGAGAAATTTATTTGTTGAACAATCATAGAAATTTTTAACAAAATAATATATAATGTATATAGATTCTGAAGATTAGATTTACCCTCAAGAGCCCCCCCCCAATTACCCACCCTTATCCCTCCCCCCTTCCCAAAACATCTCTAAAAATGAATTAGGTTGTATGACATTACACCTTATCTGAATTTAAAACATGATACTAGACCTCCTTTCTCAATGGCCAGGGTCTAGCACCAACCTCCACAGATGAGTGAAGACATTCGACCCTTGGTTCTCTGGGTTATGCTGATTTCACTCAGCATAATTTCTTCCATAGCCATCCATTTACCTTCAAAGGCTGCAATATCATTGTTTCTAATTGCTGAGTAAAATTTCATGGTATATATGTACCACAGTTTTTGGATCCATTCATCCAGTGAGGGACATCTGGGTTGTTTCCATGATTTAGCTATTGTAAATTGAGGTGCTATGTCCTTCTCTCTTTAAAAAAATTATATGTATATGTTAGCAGGCTGGCGCAGTGGCTCAGCAGTTGGAGCACTTGCCTTGCATGTGCAAGGACCTGGGTTCAAACCCCGGCACCACATACACAACTAAGTGTCAGAGAAACGAAGGCCAGATGGGAAAATAAATAAAATTGAATCCCTATCCTGCTCTCTCTCCCCCTTTCTCTCTCTCATCTCTCTTTAAAAAAAAGAAAAAAGAAATCTTTTAGCAATTCAAATTTATTTTTAATTGAGCAGGGCATGTTATTTTGATGGATACTACCATGTATACTATACTATAATTTTAAAGTCATGGTTATTGTGTGTAAATATAAGTCCAAATAAGAATGTGATTCATATCATAATTGGGTATATATTCTGATTTGCATGTCTTTTTGTTCTGGACAGGATTACCTTGAAATTAAACGCATGATTTTCCCAAGATTTTACTTTCTTAGCAATCCTGCACTTCTTGATATTCTAGCTGATAGTAGAAATCCTGAGTCTGTACAGGTGAGAACACTATTCTCTGTTCAGCAATATTATTTCCTGACCAGGTCAGAATTTTATAATGTGACATTTCTTTACGGTTCACAGCCCCATCTTGTGAAATGTTTTGAAAACATAAAGCGAGTGTTGATATGGAAACAAGAAATTGGCCCTCCTGCTGTAAAAATGCTCATCTCTGCTGAAGGAGAAGGTCTTGTGCTGCCAAAGTATGATAAATATGCTACAAACTAAACATTTAGGCCACATAAAACCTCTTTATTTCTCTTTGAGTTTCTGATATTTCGTAGAAGTTTCCCAAGCAAACTGTCTCTCAGTGTCAATACACTTTTACCTTCCGGTATTTTGTACAGTCCTCGTATTCCTTTCACTTTTGCTTTTAATTAAAAGTAATCTTCAAACTCCAGTTGCTTTCTAAGTTGCACCTACTTTTTGCTCCATCATTGAACTCTGCCTTAAGTTCTGAATTCTCCTTTTATTTGTAGTTTCTTCTTTTTTATTTTTATTAAGGTGTTCAGTTATTATATAATCATAAATGCATATAAAGTAGCAATATAATATGCATTTGTTCTTAAGTCAGAAATACCCCCACATCACCCACACCCCAGTCTCTTCATTCTTCTGTATTTCTTCCCCACAAACAATATAAATGCTTAGATTGTGAATTTTCCAGAATTAAATGATTGCATAAGTATTATTTGGATTCTCGGGGGGGGGGGGGTGTAAAGAGTATGCTACATTGTTGATTTTCTCCCTATCCTTCCTCCCTCTCCGCTTCCCCTACCCAATTCTTTTTTATTTTGTTATAGGAACACAGATGGGAAGGTTTACTATTTTAGGGTCATTGATGCTACTCCCAATGTCACTTCCACCAATGTCTGCTTTCGTGGTGGTGGGCTCCTAGGCAAATACAATGAGCTAAGCCCTTCTTTATACTGATCTAGCTTGCAAGCCTCAGCAAGGCCTCTCTAAAAGCTTGCTTGTTGCCTCTGATATAACTTGATTCACAAAAGGCTTCTCATTCACCAAATCCCCTAACCCTATGGTACTATTTAAAAAATAATCAAACAAGGTGTCTACATAGCTCATTCAGTAGATCATGAGACTCAAAAAGATTCTGTGAGGAATCCAAAGATGTTTTATGATGCAGTTTATCAACCTTATATATTCATATTTTACATGGAATCTAACTACTGTGTCTATTCATGGTTTTGATGTCAGAATTTCCGAAAGCTATGTAGTATGTTTTCTGAGTACATTTCCAAGTAAAAATCTGGAAAAGCCAGAAGATAGCACAGAATTAGAACCTCTCAGCCCATAAGTATAATAAAAGTGTATAGAAAACTAAATCTACTGGCTTATCAAAGGACTGAAGTGTGAATTAAAATAATATTCATAATATAATATTTAATGATCATAATATTTTTGAAAAATTATAGGAAAATTCGTATAAGAAGTGCTGTAGAACAGTGGCTGGTAAATGTAGAAAAAGGCATGTTTGATGTACTAAAAAAGTAAGTACAATATTTAAATCCTAAAGTTATATAATGTGTGTGTGTGTGTGTGTGTGTGTGTGTATTAAACTTGGTGGCCTCCTAATGTAGGAAGGAAATAAACAGAATTTATGGAGTAAGGTCCCTTATGAAGTGGGTTTTGATACATGATTAAATGAAAAATAATAATTTTACAGGGTAAATATTAATTTGAGAGTGTAATCATGATGACATTTTCACAGTTTTATGTATGTTAAACTTTGTGTGTGTATCTAAAAACTGTCCAGGATCTGAACTCATCTCCATCTCTGCCTCTTTTCCAAAGATTTAGTGCTCAAGAAGCCTCTAGTTTCAGCCCACATCACTACTTTGCATTTCTGTTTCATTTTACTTCCTTGGATTCTCTACTTGGTTTAGTCTTTTTATATTTTAATCTAGCATTGTTACCTACTTACAATCAAAAAAGTACCTCAGAGTGTAAATTCCTAAAGGTAATTTGACTAGAACATTTCTATTACATCTCTAGTTATTTAAAACCATTTCTATTATTCTCGCTTTAAGGAAATTCTTCACTGTCAATCTTCTGTTTCTTCCCAAGTGAAGTATCATAGTTTAGTTCTAAAAATGTCCACCTAGGGCTGAAGAGGCGGCTTAGTGGTAGAGCACTTGCCTGGCATGCTCAAGGACCTGGGTTTGAACCCCAGCACCACATACACAACTAAGTGCTAGAGGGGAAAAAACACTTGAAAAAATAAGTAAAAATTGACTGCCTTTCTCTCACTCTCCCTTTCTCTCTTTAAAAATAAATAAATAAAAGTAAAAATGTCCCCTAAAGAGTGCATTGTTAAGCAATGTAGCAATGATCAGAGGTAAAAAGATTGGATTCTGAGAGTTGTAACCTCATTGATGGTTTAAGCCACTGATGGATTAATAACTTGAAAGGATTACTGAGTGGTAACTGTAGGCATATGGGGCATGGCAGGAGGAAGTAGGACACTAGGGTCATGGCATTAGACTTTAGATCCTTACTCTCTACTTCCTGGTTGCCTTGAGCTAAGAAGCTTTCTTCTTCCATGCCCTTTTGCCATTAAGATTTGGCCTTACTGCAGGCCCAGAGCAATGGAGTCAGGTAATCATGAACTGAACCTCTGAATTCATGAGCCCAGTTAAAACTTTTCCCCTTTACATTGTTCTTGTCAGATATTTTGGTTACAACAATGGAAAACTGACAAATATACAAAGTGATTTAAAAGCCAAGCCCTCTGGTAAGGCTCATAAATGTTGGAGTGCTATATGTATGCTACAAACCCTTTACTTCTCAGGAAGAAGCTAGAAATTCAAGATTCCTTCCTGATTATAAGATGCTAGGCTCAGAGTAGGGTTTGTCTTTATGTGTCTCCTCTTTTTCTACCCATTATAATCTATATATGTTTTTCAATTGTCTGGTATGTAGGATTCTTTCAATTAGTTTCTACCAAAACACATGCTGCTGGCAATATTAACTTTGGTCTTAAATAAAACTTTGGATATTTTTAATAACTTCTATCTTCTTCATTATGAATGATTTTTAAAATTAAATGCAGGACTTTACTGTTAAAATTCAAATGGTAATTTCAGCCCAGTATTCCATTTTGTGGGAATTATTTTTAAATATATATTTGCCATTGATAGCATTTGCAATCCAATGCTAATATGCCTTCTGATTTAATGTATTTTTACCATTCCCCAAAACTCAATAGCCTCATTAGTAAAGTACAGCTAATGTTAAAGAAGAACTTAAGGGATATTCATTAAGCATGGACTAAGGCCCTGTTAATTCTATTTGGTACCTTACAGATGCCTAAATTAGGACAAAATGATCAAATCTTAAAGGAAAGTTCTCCTGTGGCCTTGCCATGTTTGATCATTAAATTACCATTATCAGTGATTAAATGTGGGTAATATAAATACATTTTTTATAGATTTATGAATCAAGGAGTTGAAGACTGGAACCACCAGATTTTTTCCCTGTGGGTGGTGTCTCATCCAGGACAAGTGGTACTCACTGTGGTAAGTTAACATTGTGTTGATGTATGTATATAATATAGTATAGATTGTGACTGCATTGCCAAGGAAGCAAATACTTGGAAAAATAAAACATTAAGAAGAGTACTGACCTATAATCCCAATGACTTAAGAAACGGAGTCAGAAGGATTGCAAGTTTGATATTTTTCCCAATCTGTAGGTTCTCTCTTCACACTCTTAATTTTTCCTTTGCTGTGAGGAAGCTTTTCAATTTGATTCCATCCCATTTATTGATTTTTCCTTTTATTTCTTGCATATTGGGGGTCTTGTTTAGGAAGTTG
>PVKS010044287.1:0-14403 GCA_004027875.1 Aplodontia rufa
CTTCCTGCCTTCCCTCTTTTAGAGGCAAGACCTTTAAAACATCATTTTTAGAGTCAAGGCTATTCACATTTTAGAGTCCCTGTTTCTATTGCTGTACTAGAATCCCTATTTCTAGAGCCGAGGCTAGTACCTGCATAGGATGGTTCTTCTACCGCTGCTGATCTTTCCGTTGTCTCTGCTGCTGCTGTTTCTTCTTCGCTGCTTCTGACCGGACTAGTCACTACTCTCTTTATTTATCCATTACAACAACCAATAGGGGTACAGTGCAAACACATTTATCCAATTATAACAAATGAGTGGCCCAATGGCTTAGTCATGCGGTCAGGCATTTCGCCACTAAAGAAGATACAAGCCAGCTGGGACAGAGTTGTTTACCATCAAATCTTTTCTCAAGCCTGCTGGGCCTCATGTTGAGGTCGGTTCCCAACACATATACATATTATATATACATTTATATCTGTTATTGGGGAAATATAGAAGATTCAGAAGTCTAGGGTGGGAGCAATGTGGGGGTGAGTCTGAATTAGGATCACATACATATCATATTGTTACTACATATGCATTTATGATTCCATAACAACACAACTCCTCAACAAAATTTTAATTTTTTTTCAATTTTTATTCTACTTTTGGCCCATTGAGTTTCTTCTTTTGCTTTATGCTCATTGTTTCCTTTTCAAATTTAGTGTTTTTGCTCTTTAGCAATAACCTTGATTTAAATATCTTGTTAGAAGTTAAATGCTTTTTCTGAGTGATCATTCAAAATACACTCTACCTGTCTTACAAATGAAATAGATATTAGCATTATGTACCCAGGCATACATTCTGATTGCTATTGAAGGTGGATGTATGGGTGCTTAGTGTACATGCAAAAACTATGACTAGGAAGGTTATTGAATGTACTCCTCACTGATATTCATATTCAAAAATTTCTACAGTGAATGTGTATATAGTTTCTAACCAGAGGAATAAAAAACTAGAGCAGGCATGCCTTATAAAGATGAATGATAGTATTTTCAGGTTGAAATTTCAGTGTATTTTCACAGATAAATCTTATTAGCTGTGTGATTCTAATTTCTATATTTTGTTTATAGTAATTTCATTTAATAATTAACATATTATTTCATTCATTTCATAATGCATTGCTTAGTGAGACTTTACCATGCATGATTTTAGTACTTGATCTACTAAAGATTCTAAGACATGGGGTAATGTTTCCTGGTACTTTGTGTGTGTGTTAAATGCTCTTATTTTTTGAGTTTTGATTCTTTGTATATTGTAATAATACCTTATTAGGCCCTTGTTACAAAGGTTTATGATGATTGCATTTTGATGTAATATGGAAAAATAACCATGGTAAATTTTGTTTAATTTTTGAGTAAATTTAATTAAAATTAATCTTTGTGTGCTAAAAAAACAGTAAAATTTTAAATATATATAGGTTTGTAAATGTTAAATATTTGTACTTATACTTTGAATATATGCTGATTAATTCTGATTATTTGAGAAGTATATATCAATATATTAACTTTGCTGGATATTTGATGATGATCCATAGACAGGATTCTCAGGTAATAAATTATTACAACAGCCCATGGCTCTAAAAAATGCATTTCTTTTTAAAATTAATAAATATTCAGTATAAGAAACTGGAAAATAAGGTAAAATTGGTCAAAATACTTAATTGCACACTACAAATATAAGTAATCTTTTTGTTGTTTTGGTAATAAATAGATGATCTGTCTTCAATCTCTGAATCTATCTTTTTTTTAAATTCTGGAAATGAGACATTATAATCTATTTATTATTTTAATCTAATTTTTAGAAATCAGGTGGTTAACATATAAAGGCTTTTATTTGATTTTTATTCAATAGATAACCTTTAACTATAACTATAGTACTAAGCCTCAGCCCTTTTCAATTTGGTTGGCAGTAAAATGGTTTCAGGTTCTCAAGAGAAACTCCTTGGACCAAATTCTGAAAAGAGGTACTTGCTCCTTTTGAAAGAAAAATCCTAAGGTTCACTTTTCCACCTAATTTTCTAGGATGTTTTTAAGTATAAATTGATGAGATAAGGCCAATGAACTATTTAGTGTAATTGTTGAGCTAACTAAAGAAAAATGAGGGTGGTGAGATGATGACTATAAGACTGATAATACTTTGTCATATATTTTGGGTGTTTCTTCTTTAAAACAATCCTCTTTAATCATGTTTTCTGATATTCTTTTAGAAACATATTTAAACTTTTAAATCTATACTTTTCTGTTGTTTATAAAAATGCATTTATTTTTTAAACATTTTTATTAATGCATTATAGTTTTACATAATGATGAGATTAGTTGACACATATTCCTAGATGCACAAAAATATGCAATACAGTTTGTTCAATATCCCCCTGACACCTTTCTACCTCCCTCTTACCAACCCCTGATTCCTTGCCTTTCTCTGGGTCCTATATTGTGCCTGAAAAACCTAAATACAGTGACATAATTCTTATATCTATGAAGAACATTTAAAAAAAAAACTTTTTTTTTGTCTTTATTTGGGTCAAAGGGATTGAACCTACAGTGGCTTCACCGCTGAGTCACGTCCCACATCTCCAACCCCTTTATTATTCAGTTTTTATTTTTTATGTTTTGTATGTATGTATGTATTTTTTGAGACAGGGTCTCCTTAAGTTGCTGAGGGATATTGGAACTTGTGAGCCTCCTGCCTCATTCCCGCATCCCCACACCTGGCATGACTTAATTTTCTGTCCACCTTGTATAATTCTTTCATTTATAATGACTCAGTTTTTAAAATTAGTGCTTTTGAAGAACATTTTTTATGTATATGGCTATAGTATATACAGTGTCATTATAACTACATGGAATGTACCTTGCTTTTTCTCAGTTCCAACATTTCCCCTTCTCCTCCCTTCCTGTCACCTCTTGTTATTCTTCAAAATATTTGACAATGGAGTTAAGCATTAACATTTTTGTACAGCTATGCAGCATAGCTTGTTCAAATATCTTATGAAGTATCTTGCAACTGTATCTCATAAATATTAACATTTTGCATTTTTGTTCTATGGATCTATTACATGAGTTTGTCTACTTTACTCCCAAGCCTGGGTTTAGGTCCAGCCTCCACAAGTGAGGGAAAACATTCGGCCCTTGACTCTCTGGGTTTGGATAACTTCGTTCAGCATGATTTCTTCCAATGCCATCCATTTACCTTTAATGGATGCAATATCATTGTTTCTAATAGCTGAGTAGAACTCTGTTGTATATATATACCAGGGCTTTTGGATCCATTCATCCAGTGAGGGGCATCTGGGTTGGTTCTATAATTTACCTATTGTAAATTGAGCTGCTATGAACATGGATATTGCTATGTCACTGTAATGTGCTGATTCTAACTCCTCTGGGAAAATATCTTGAATATGGATAGCTGGGTCATATGGTGGATCCAACCCTAATTGTTTGAGGAGTTTCCACACTGCTTTCCAGAGCAGCTGGACCAGTTTGCAATTCCACCAACAGTGTGCTAGTCTTTCTATCTCCCCACAACCCTTCCAGCATTTGTTATTATTCATCTTATTCATCTTTGCCAGTCTGACTGGAGTGAGACAAAATCTTAATATAATTTTGATTTGCATTTCTCTGATTGCCAGTGATTTAGGACATTTTCTTATGTAGTCATTGTCTTGCTCAATGTCCTTTGTTGAGAAGTTTCTGTTTAGCTCCCTAGTCCATTTATTGATTAGATTGTGTTTTAGTTATTGAGTTTTTTGTGTCTTTGTAAATTTTGGATATTAGTTCTTTGTCAGAGGGATCATAGGCCATGATTCTCTCCCTTTCTGTAGTTTGTCTCTTGACTGTTTTTTTGATTGTTTCCTTGACTGTACAGAAACTTTTTAGTTTAATAGCATCCCACCAATTGATTTTGAGTGTAATTCTTTCACTTTTCAGAGTCATGTTGAGAAAGTCAATGCCAACTCCCATATGCTGAAGTGTTGCCCTAATTTTTCTTCTAGTAGTTGAATGGTAGCTGGTTTAATTCCTAATTTCTTGATCCCTCTGATTTGATTTTTGTGCAAGATAAGAGATAAGGATCTAATTTCAATTTTCTGCAAGTGGCTGTCCAGTTTGTCCAGCACCATGTGTGGAATAGGCCATCTCTCTTCCATGTTATATTTTGACCCCCTTTGTCAAAGATCAGATGTGGGTTTGGCTCAGAGTCTTCTATTCTATTTCATTGGTCTTAATTTTTATTTTGCTAGTCATATCATGCTATTTCTAATACTTCAGTGGAGGAGGAAATGTCCACCAAAGTTCTGTCTGACAAAGTTCAGACTTGGGGATGGGCTTGGCAAAGTTAGCCCTGGAAATTGCCAAAACCATCCCTTCTAGGAATTGGCTGTGTTCTAGTAATTACATGTATTGTGAATTTACTCAAACTGGAGACTCTCTGATTGTTATGAGAATTCCATTGCTTAGACAACTGTTGTGGATTGTTGAGAAGGATACTTGTAATAACATACATAGAAATCATGGAAAATAATGCTATACTGAATTTAAAACTTAATTGGAAATAGAAAGCAAAATAATTAGAACTAAGGAACAAAGAAACAATATATGTGAAACATTTACCAATACCATCCTGAGTGCTCACATTATACTGTGAACCTTGAGTGAGAAAGGCGTGTTTACCTTTCCTGTCGTTATAGAGATTGAGTTTTAACCCCTTAGCAGTAAATAAGACATGTTTGCCTTTCCTGGCTTAGTGGAGATTGAGTTTTAACTTTTTAGTAGTAAATAAGACGTGTTTACCCTTTTTGTCTGTGCAGAGGTTAGCCTTTACCTTTTTAGCCCATAGGTTAGGATGCACAGATATTTTATAGAATTAACATCTATAGGACCTAGAATAGAAATAGGATATTTAGTAAGTTACAATAACAAAATAGTTTTAGGGTATATGAGATACAATAGCCTATATCATAGTCTAGCTAATTAAGAAACTTTCCATATATGCTAAGATAGGACTACTAGATTAATGTAGCACAGTGAGCTTTAAGCACTTCTCTTATATAATGAGGTAATGGTTTGTAGAAACTTCTGGAGGAATTCAGGGAGCAGAATTTGGGGAAGTGTTTGGTCTCTGTCCTTTGTAAAAGCAGATTTAAAAAAGATGGTCAATGTGGTGGGGAGGTCAAGGACATGAATTGCACTAATGGCTGATGCTTTAAGTATTTTTATGTCTGGTGCTCTGAAACAGTGTAAACCAAATACTTACATATGGTCAATGTGGTTGGGAGGTCGAGGACATGAATTGTACTAATGGTTGATGCTTTAAGTTTACTGGGAAACTGAAAAGAGAATTGTATAATGAAGCAGATAATGAAAGTCTTGTTTGTGCACCTGTATAAAAATGTTCTACAATAAAGAACAGACGGCATTTTGCTCAAGCAGGGAACTATGTCTGCTTGCAACTTGCCCCAGAGGTTCAAGTCATTCCTCCTCGCTGACTCCACTCCTCTTTTGGGGACCCAAGATTTTAACCTGGCCTGGCTCATGGCACTTCAGCTCTATAGTATAATTTTAGATCTTGTATTGCAAAACCACCTGTTTTATCTTTCTTGCTTAGTAATGTTTTGGCTATTCTGGGTTTCTTGTTATTCCATATTCATTTGAGAAATGGATTTTCTATATCTACGAAGAATGACATAGGAATTTTGATGGGGATTGCATTGAATATATATAGTGCTTTTGGCACAATGGCCATTTTAATTATATTAATTCTGCCTAACCCAGAGCACAGAATATCTTTCCATCTTCTCAGCTCTTCTGCAATTTCTGTTTTCCATGTTCGATAATTTTCCTTGTAAAGGTATTTTACTTCTCTTGGTAGATTAATTCCCAAGTATTTTATTCTTTTTGAGGATATTGTAAATGGGACCAATTTCCTAATTTCTTCTGCTCTAATATTGTTGGCATATAGGAAAACTATTGATTTATGGGTGTTGATCTTGCAGCCTGCTACATTGCCAAATTTGTTTATTAGCTCTAGCAATTTTCTGGTTGAGTTTTTTGGATCTTCCAGATATAGGATCATGACATTAGCAAAAAGGGATAGTTTGACTTCCTCCCTTCCTATTATCCCTTTGCTTTCTTCCTCTTGCCTGATTGCTCCAGCCAGGGTCTCCAGGACTATATTGAATAAAAGTGGTGAAAGCAGGCAGCCTTGTCTTGTTCCTGAGTTCAGCAGAAATGCTTTCATCCTTTCTCCATTTAGTATTACACTAGCTGAAGGTTTGGCATATGTGGGCTTTACAAAGTTAAGTTCCTTTGATCCCTATTTCCTCTAGAGTTTTGAGCATAAATGGGTGCTGGATTATATCAAAGGTCTTTTCTGCATCTATTGAGATGATCATATTTTTTGTCCTTAATTTTGTTTAAGTAATGAATCACATTTACTAAGTTGCATATGTTGAACCAGCCTTGTATACCTGGAATGAAGCTCACTTGATCATAATGAATTATTTTCTTGATATGTTTTTGAATGCAATTTGCATCAAAATCTTATTTAGGATTTTTTGCATCGCTATTCATGATGGATATTGGACTGTAGCTTTCTTTTTTGATGTGTCTTTGTTGGGTTTTGGTATTAAAGTTATGGTTGCTTCATAAAAAGTGTTTGGGAGAGTTCTCTTGTTTTCAATTTCTTGGAATAGGTTCATAAGGAGAGGTGTTAGCTCTTCTTCAAAAGTGTGGTAAAAACTTCACAGAGAATCCATCAGGTTCTGGGGTTTTCTTCTATGGAAGACTTTTAATTGCTGTATGGATTTTGGTGCCTGTTATTGGTCTGTTTAGGATTTCAATGTCATCCTGTGTCAATTTCGGGATGTTGTATGTGTCTAGAAATTTGATCATGTCATCCAGATTATCTGATTTAGAGGAGTATAGTTTTTCTGATAATCTGTTTGATTTCAAGGGGTTCAATGAATGGTAATTATCCCCTTTTATTGGTTATTTTTTTGATTTGCTTTCTCTCCTTCTTTTAGTTAGATTAGCTAGGGGACTCTCAATTTTATTTATGCATTTTTTTCTGAAGAACCAGCTCTTTGTTTCATCAATTCTTTTTATTGTTTTTTGTTCTCAATCTCATTGATTTCAGCTTTGATCTTAATTATTTCCTGTCTTCTGTTGGCTTTGCGATTAGACTGTTCTTCTCTTTGTAGAGATTTGAGTTGAAGCATAAGTTAAGGGATCTGTCCTGATTCTTAATGTGGACACATTCAGTGCAAAAAATTTTCCCTTAAGAATGTTTTCATGCATTCTTGAAACCCAGAGGTTTGAATATGTTGTGTCTTCATTCTCATACTCTTCCAAGAATTTCTTGATTACTGTTCTCATATCTTCTTGGATCCATTCTTCATTTAATAGTGTGTTATTCAATCTCCACATATATGTGCCTTTGTGCCATGGTTTTTGTTATTAATTATTAGGGTCATGGCATCATGATCTGATAGGATACACAGAGTAATATCTACTTTTTTATATTTGCTGAGATTTCATTTGTGAACTAGAACATGATGTATTTTGGAGAACGATCAATGTGCTGCTAAGAAGAAGGTATACTCTGTCAATTTGGGGTGGAATATTCCATAGATGTCTGTTAAGTCTCTTTGATTTATGGTGTTGTTTAGACTGGAGATGTCTTTATTGTTTCTTTGCTTTGATGATCTGTTTATTGGCAATAGAGGAGTGTTAAAGTCTTTCAGTACTATTGTGTTGAGGTCCACAGGTTGTTTTATATCTTGGAGTATTTTTTCCACATAGTTTGAGAGCATTTGTGTTTGGAGAATATATATTTACTATAGTTATTTCTTCCTGTTGTGTTGTTCCCTTTACTAGGATATAGTGGCTTTCTTTATCTCTTTTGATTAATTTATATTTTAAATCCACTTTGTCAGATATACAAATTGTAACTCCAGCTTGCTTTCTAGGGCCGTATGCCTGGTAGATTCTTTTCCCCATCCTTTCACCCTTAATCTGTGGGTGTCAATGGCTCTAAGGTGGGTTTCCTTCAAGCAGCATATTTTTGTACTTTGTTTTTTGATCCAAACTGCTAGTCTGTGTCTTTTGATTGGTACATTAAGAACATTCACATTCAGTATTAGAATTGTTATGTGGTTGTGGTTCATATTCATTGTATTTTATTAGTAAATTCTGTGTGGTCTTAGTTGTCTGTTGGTAGCAAGTACCTTTATTGAATTTTCTCTGATTATGGGTTTTGAGGAATATTAGTCTGTACTTCTATCTGGAGTTTATCTTTGAAAATTCTTTGCAATGCTGGCTTTCCGTTCATGAATGCTCCAAGTTTGTTCTTGTCATGAAAAGTTCTTATTTCCCCCTCAACTTTGAAGGTGATTTTTGCTGGGTAAAGTATTCTTGACTGCTTGTGTTCATTCAGGCATTGAAAGAACACAGATGGTTATTCCACTTTCCATGATCTTCTCACTTCCAGAGTCTGAACTGAAAAGTCAGATGTGATTCTGATTGGTTTACCTCTGATGTGCTTTGGTGTTTCTCCCTTGCCGTTTTCAGTATACTTTCCTTGATTTCCCTGTTGTACATTTTGAATCCGATGTGTCTTAGTGAGCTTCTCATTTGATTAGGCCTATTGGGTATCCCATAAGCTTCCTGAATGAGCATATCTGACTCTATTTTTATATGGGCAAATTTTTCTTTAGCAATTTCCTTGAGAATTTCCATATCCCTTTCATTTGTGTTTCAATTTCTTCCTGTATACCAATTACTCTTAGATTAATTCTTCTCATTTCATCCCAGACATTTTAAAAATTCTGTTCATGTTCTGTGAGTTATTTTTTTTTATCTTCTGTGCACTCTAGCTTACTAAGCCTGTCCTCATCGTCAGAAGTTCTTTCTTCAAGAGCTGAGGTTCTCTTTTCTATAGAAGTTAGTCTATTATTAAATTCTTCCGTGGTTCCTCTCATGTCATTGACTGCAGATTTTAGCTCTGTTACTTCCTTTTTGAGTATGTCTATTTCTTTGATGTTAGAGTTTTTCATCTCTTGAGTTTTCTCACTTAGTCCCTTGTTTGTTTTAGTAATCAGATCATTGATAGTATTTTCAAGGTTTTCATCTCAATCCCTATCCATGGCTTTCTTTTGGGGGGCATTTTGGGTTTGAGGTGAATTGCTCCTTAATTGATTCTTTATTTTTGAAGAGCTTTTTGTGGATCCCTAAATTGAGATTTCCTGAGGGGAAGGTAGGCAGTTCTCCTGGTTGTTTTTTTCCTAGCAAGTCACAGGGTCAGATCAGTCATCAACTCTTTGATGATCACCTTATTCCAGATGCTGTTTCTGCCTGGGTGTTTGTGTTGCTCTGCCTTTTAGTTCCAGGCTCAAAGTTGCAAATCTAGACCTACAATATGTAGTCCTACCTCCCCTGGGGACTCAAACAGGCCCCAACAGGAGCATGGGGCATAGGCAGGTGGGGCTGCTCCAGGGAGGGAACCTCCCCTGGTTGGTCCTGAGCAGGGTTGCTCCGGAGTGGGGGTCCTAATGGTGTTTTCCTGAGTGCCTTCCAGTGGAACTCCAACAAGCTGCAATAGGCACGCTCTTGTCAGGTAGGCAGTGCTGCTCCAGGAGGGGAACCTCTTCTGATTGGACCTCAGCAGGCTGCTCTGGATGGGGGTCCTACTTGTGGTGTCCTGAGTGCCTTCTGGCAGGACTCAAACAGGCCCCAAGAGGTATGTGGGGTGTAGGTTGGCAAGGCTGCTCCAGGAGGGGAACCTCCCCTGGTTGATCCTGAGCAGGGCTGCTCTGGATGGGGGTCCTACTGGTGGTATCCTGAGTGCCTTCCAGCAGGACTCAAACCTAAAAATACATTTCTAACATAGCATTTAATGCCGTTGTTTTCTGGAAATCACATTTTTAAAGGGTTAATTTGGGGGAAATGACATTTGGATTTACAGATTGCCACATATTCTTATAAGTCAAATATATGAAAATGATTTAAGTGAAAGGGAACTTTTTGTTAGTCAATAAGAAAAATCAATTTTATAAATACACAATGTTATTTAGAACATTTTAGCTTTAAAATAGTTGTGATTCTTCTATACCATGTCTTGTGCCACTCTTTACCTTGCAATCTCTTTTTCCTATGTGACATTTTATTACAGATGAATTATAAAATTGTATCAATCATACCAAACTAATGATTTTTTAAACTTCATAGAAAAATTTTTCATGTACTCAAATTTTCAATATTTAGATTGAATTGAATCATTATCATAACCACACTACACATTTATTCCTATATATTTATATTTTAACTGGTACATAATTGTACATAATAGTAGGGTGCACTTCTTAACATGTAAGTAAAATTCCTAATTTTCATTCAGAAGTTTTATGACTTCAGGGGCAGAAATATCAATCATATTTTTATGTATGTGTGACATATAACAATAATCAATGCAAAAGATATTCTCTAATTTTGTTTTGTTTACCACATTTTTATTCTTCATCAACCTCTCATCCTCCTTTTTTACATAGATTCACCATACAATAATGTACAAAATCAACATACAAAAAAAATCAATAGCTTTCCTATACAGCAATAATGAGTCTGCTGAGAAAGAAATCAGGGAAATGAGCATATTCACAATAACCTCAGAAAGAAAAAAAAGAAAGAAATTGAGGAAGATCTTAACAGATGGAAAGACTTCCCATGTTCTTGAATAGGCATAACTAATATTGTCAAAACAGTTGTACTACTACTATCATTACACAGATTCGACATGACCCCCATCAAAATATCAATGACATTCTTCCTAGTCCTTTTTTTTTTTAAGAGAGAGAGGGACAGTGAGAGAGAAGAAGATAGAATCAATTCCATTTAGTTTTTCATGTGGCCTTTGCTGCTCAGAAACTTCCTTGCGCACATGGCATTGAGGTTGAACTCCTGTACTCACTCATGCCAGGCAACTGCCATAAACTGCAGAGCCACTACTCCAGCTTCCTCTTCCAAGTTCTTTTAAAACAGTAACTGAGTAAGAATTCTGAAAAGTAACCTTGAATGTATGTTAAAGGTCACATGAAATTTAATCACAAAAATGCAACAGTAACAAAAATATTTAAAAATCTATATGAATAGATGTAATCAGTGGATATACCCCTGGAAAATATATTACTGAAAAACTCTTAAGCTTTGTAATAAAAATAGAAATATCTAAAATAACATACCATACAAAAAAGTATTTCAAATTTAAGGAGGAATAAGGAGGAAATACATTTAGTGGATCAAATGATGATCCAACAAAATAATTGCAATATTGGATTTATGAATCACCAGTTTAACTATAATTTACATGAAAGAATTAAATATATAAAGATTTTACTGTAACTTTGAATCTCTGAGAATAGGAATTTGGAAGGTATTCTAAAGGCAGATTAAAGAAATGGTGATGTGTAGCTTTTATTCCAGCTCATTATAAGACAAAAATAATCACTGAATTGGAATTGTGGAGAATCTTATTCACTAATATTATGGGAAATACATGGGTTTTCAAAGTCATTAAAATATAAAATTGAATCTGTGACTCATAACATATGAAGTCCCTTATTAAATATATATTAATGCATGAATATATTTAATTGGAAAATATTTTAATTCAGCAATCTATAATGTATAGTTAAATGATAAACTAATTTAATTACTATAAATGCAGAGATTATTCAAATCACTTGGTATACCCTTATAATGGAGTATTATTGAGGCATTGATGTTATGGTTAATATTTACTGACACTGAAAAATGTTTATATTTGTTAGTGAAAGTAACTGGTTACAAAAGAGACAATGTCATTTACCCAATTATGTAGCTAACTTCCAACAACAGTGACACTGATTTCGCCTATAGCACCCATAGCAATGAACAGAAGAACTCATACAATTGAGAGGTCTGAATATGGGTTAGAGAATTTGTCTATGACATTGTATGACAGGAAAAGCAAAAAAAGTCCTGTTGAGACATGCCTTCCTTTATGTGTCTCCCTTGAGAAAGCAAAGTTCTGGACACTAATCAACTCCATGATAATCAGCAATTTGGAAATACAGATCCCCAGAGTCTAGAGAGAACTGATATCCTATGAATTTTTCATTTATTCTAATCTGAGTTTCTCAAGGGAAATTTGCTCAAGTCATATTTACTTTCACCCAGCTTGTAGGTATTGGGCAATGATATTCATTCCAAGAGACAAAGTCTATTATGCTAAAAATATCTCACTAGCTACTTTCTGTACATGCTGACAAATGAAAAGGAGACAGGGATGACCTGGAGAATGTAAATAATGCTTTTAATGTCTCACATCACCATATGTTTCTCATTCTCGAGTTGCCTCCTTTCCAACTAGCCAGCACTGACCCAGTCAGCTGCTTCCCTGATTGTGTCACTGTGTCTCTCATCTGGATCCCTTCAGGAGTTCTTTTGGAGGTCTGACCTCTACATATTCATTAAAAGCAATTGTGTTCATACTGCAAGAACAATCATAAAAAGGTTTGGGAGGAATAGAGTTCTTGATCTTTTTGCCAAAGGAATTTTCCTCTAGAAAATTCTTTTCCAAAGAGCACCCAATCGTCTTTGTTCATATTTAAGAATTGAAAGAATTTTTTTCCAATTCTATTTCAGTTTGAAAGTGTACACATACAAACACCATACACATGCTGATCACTCTCCTTCCTAAGTTCTGTTCGGTGACTCCTTTCAAACGACAAGTCAGATTTGAATCGCGGAAAAAGCAAATTTCTACACATCTCATGTCAGAGGTATGTGCTGGTTCTCAGCAAGCTGGACAGAGTGGAGTTCTGCATAATCAGAATAGAAAATAAAGTAATGTGTAAGAGTAGGAAGCTCTCCTTGAAATATTCCTTATTAGCAAAGATTTTTTTACTTCATTTATTTTTTTATTAATCAGTCAAGTTATTGTGCAATCATAAATGCATATAAAGTAGCAACATGATGTGCATTTGTTCCTCAACCAGAATTACCCCTGCATCAACCACACCCCAATCTCTTGATCGTTTAAGATTCTTATAGATTCATAAGCACCTACACTAAAGTTATTTTCCTATGTAAAATTAAATTGCTGGTTTGTGCTATTCATTTCACAATGTATACATATATCAAACATCATATACATGGTGAAAATATTCAATTTTGTCAATTTTATTTCAGTAAAGGTGTAAAAATTTACTGTAAGTAATGTAGAATATAATTGTGCAAACAAGAAATGAACTCAATATTTATACAGTCTAGTTATAAATTCGATGGGTTTCAACATCACTTTTGAGTAATTGTATTAATTTCAGCAAAAGTGTTACTTATTGGGTTTTGCATTTAAATTCTTGCAAAAGGAAAAAATTTAAAATTTCTAAAGTTGCTTCTAAACTTAACATTTTATCAAATTATGTGATTTTAAAATTTGGTATGAAACCAGAAAATTGGTAATTCCTGGATTCTCTTAATAAATAAATTCATATTAAGAAAATTTACATTCTGAAGAAGTTCAAATTTAAGATGATTTGATAATGTTTCCCCCTCAACTGTATTTCTATATACTTCTAATACAAAAAAAAAAGAAAGAAGAAAAAAAAAAGAAGAAAAAACCTAAAAAAAAAGAAAGCATGCAAATTGTGCTAGGTTCTTAAGGTGATGGGAATAACTTATGCTTTCATTAGATCTGAATACTTGTTTAGATAACTGACATATTTACTTTAGTGACTAAAACTGAAACCCATCAGTCTGAGTAATTATGATTTCATGTTAAGCAGCATTAGGAATATGCAGAATGTGGGAATTTATATAGCATAATATTCTAGCTTTCTGAGTAGAATTTTTTATTATCTATGCACATCTAAACATTTAGCTCCAGAATTTAAACTGTTAAAACATTTAAATTCTGAGCTGACAAAGATATGCTTTGCCTTCTCAAGTTTTTGAAAATGCCAACACCTTGTCTTTAAATGAAATAGTTTTCCCTTATTATTATCAAAAAAGTCATGTCTTAACAAATGTGTACACATCTGAATTTGTGTGCCTGTATGTTCTCATATGACCTGTTTTTTCTATCAACTTTAAGAGATAAAAGATTTTATGTAAGCACTCCTAAATATGTTGTTAAAGAAAGTAGAGCATTATTTAGTTTTCTGCTATACTGAAATCGACCTGGGTGTAACCCTGTATCACTCTGATCAAATAATTAAATATAAGAACTATCATCATAATCCATCTTGTCTGTGAGACAAAAAAGATAAAATGCATTCCATTTACTTTCCTGACCAAATTATTCACTATTATGCACTATTTTTGCATTATAATTTCAATTATTATG
>PVKS010044288.1:0-14402 GCA_004027875.1 Aplodontia rufa
ACACTCCTGGGGATAATTGCAATATCCAGAATATATACACATTTTATACACATTTTATATTATTTTGTTAAAATCTTGTAAGGTTGTTCAAAAATAAAATTAAAAAAAAATAAATTAAAAAAAAAGAAGGGTAGGAACATTTCATGACTATTCTTAGTTTTGTTTTTAAGTGGAAGCCCAGAGTAGAAAACCTTGGCTGAACTGATGGATCCACATCAACTAGTACCTAGTACAGATTATTTTCTCAGCTAACTGGGAGCTTAAAGGCAAACCATGATACCTGGCATGCTAGCAGACCCTCTTTTACCTTAATGAATTTCAGAGATATGTTTTATCTGGAAAATATAGTTTAAGAATATATTTATTTCATGGGGCTGGAGTGATGACTCAGCAGTCACGGCACTTGACTGGCATGCACAAGGATGTGGGTTCAAACCCCAGCACCACATATACAATAAAGTGTTGAAGCAACAAAAGCCACAAGAAAAACTAACTTAAAAAATTGATTCTCTCAGTGTCCCTCACTATCCCTCTCTGTTAAAAAAAGAATATATTAATTTCATTTCTAGTAATTGTGGTGGTGGGCTTCATTTGTGCCATATGCAATTGTTATATCCCACACCTCAATAATACCCACATTCTGATCTTATAAAATGTCCCTCATAGTAAGGTCATGTGGTCAGTTTTGCAACTTTTATTTTTCTATAGCTTGTTAACTGTAGAATAAGTTCATTTGAGGTTAGGAAGAGGTACTCAATAATATTATTTGTCGTCAAAAAGCCAAGTAAACTTTCCCCCACTACTCTGTAAATTTGAGCCTGAGATTATACTCTATGCTTCTGTGTTTCCTTCCATGTGCTTGGAATGGTACTGAGTATATCTTCTATAATAATACAGTAATACTAATTTGTGAAGTCATGTATAGTTTATAAAGCATTTATTTGGATTGATACAGTCACTTACATGAAAGACCCTCATTTTATATATTTAATTGACATATCACATAAAAGAAAAATAAGGGAAGAAATCACCTGCCCAAGATTATACAGGTTGTGACAGAGTCAGCACTTAAAGTTTCCACCACTTCTTGAAACTACCTGATCTCCACACTTCTAGGGGGAAACGAAAAACCAGTATGAACAGAATAAGATGAAGTCCTTTCATTTTTAGCCTATCATTTTCACTCTTATCTGAATATCAACGCCAGCTGACTTATAGCAAAAATGTCAGTGGGAAATGTGTATTAAATGATTACTAGTGCTTTGTAGTATGTACTGCCTTGGAGGCAAAGGGCTAAAATTGACATCTTAACTCAGTAACTGGAAAATACACATACTGGATGGGTTGGAGGAGAATGACAGAATGATTTTCTTCTGCTTCCAACTTACTTCAGTTTTCTCTTCCAAAGCACACTCTTGGCCATTAAAATTCAATGTTTAACAAAGCATACAAGAGATGTTTTCCTACTGCAGTTTCCAAGATGAACTGAAGAGGGTAGGTATCTCAGTGGTGCAGTACTTTGTAGAACTAAGGGACCCACCACTGTAGAACGTGATGCTTCACATCATCACCAGATCCTTGTTTTTGTGGCTGAGGAAACTGAGGTCCCAAGAAGTTCTGTTGTTTACCAGAGTTCAGGATTTAAAACTCTTCCTGTTGAGAATTCTTCTGGGAACTTGGAGCCCACATCCTAATATTCCCCATTTTATTGAGAGGATCAGCTTCCTTTTTAAGGAGGAGATCCCAAGAGTAGCCCTATGTCTGGAAGGCCAGGGTGGAGCCACCAGCTATGTACTGAGAGAAGTGGGACACAGGGACATAACGGGCTGATAGTGATGGTTTTTTAGTTAGGATTGCTAAGATATGCTACTGAATTCTGAGTTATTGCTGGTATACTCTTGGTTTAGTAATTAGAGCAAGTGGATTAATATTCTTCCAATGGTATTCTGGACCTAACTCTGACATTAACTAGTTAGTGATAATAATTGTGATTTTGTTTTTGTGTGTGCCAGTATGTTTCATAATGTGTAAAATAGTTTATCATCTCATTTCATCTTCAAAATAAACAGCATTCCTAGTTGACAGATGAGAAAAATGAGACACAGAAAATAGATAACAGGCTCAAGGTCATTATTTTTAAGTGTCATGGTCTATTTCTGTTAGACACTATATCCCCTGCTTTTAAACATTTTGTTTACAGGATATAAACTTTCTATCTTCCTCCTGCATCTTTCCATTCAGGCAATGATAATACTGACAATAGTTTATACCACACAGAACTTACTTTCTTACAGATAATAATCTGTGATAATCATCTGCGTTCCCTCATTTTACCATGTGGGTATTCTTTTTCACAGGTGAGTAAACTGAGAGAGAGAATATTTATGTAACTTGTCCAAGTAACTCATACAGGATCTGAAGTTAGGTTTAGAACCCAGGCCATCTGGATCTAGAATCCATATCCATCATCTTCACACTAACTGTAGAAAGTGGACAATTGAACTTCTTAAATCATCTTAACTTCACCAATAATGTTCTGTGCCTGCTGGCTAAGTACTGAAGTGTGAATTTCTCATGGGTGAGGAAGTAATGAATGTTTTTCTACACTGGGTCCCTTCAATTCCAATAAAGGTATTCCTGGGGAAAAATAACAATTTATTGTGAGGTATTTTGTTGTATTTTAATGAAGATATAAGATAAACATGAGGCATTTCCCTTATTCGTTTCTTTTCTTGAAAAAGAAGTGGGGGCTGAAGCGGTGGCTTGGTGTTTACGGTGCTTGCCTGGCATGCACAAGTACGCAAGTTCGAACCCCAGCACCACAAAAACAACAAAGTGTCGGAGGAACCAAAGCCACATGAAAAATTAAATAAAATTGTTTCTCTCTTTCTCTCTCACTGTCCCTCTTTCTTAAAAAAAAAAAAGAAATGAAAAAGAAGTGTTTGAAGTGGATATGAATAGTAGCTTAGACTGAGTCATACTGTTGATGCTGGATCTGAAGTATTAATTCCACTGGTGGATGGTGGAATCTCCCAGTAGGTGTATGAATTTTCCTCTCAGGTATGTGTTCATTTTGATTGGAGCCAACTTCAGGAGACAGGATTCCATGTTCCTTTCTAGATATGTCCCTCTAGGTTTGCATTTTTCTTTCCGTGGAACAGTATCTTCTGCAAATTAGTATAAGAATCAAATTATCCATTGGTATTTCTTAAGTAGTTTGTCTTTTGTAAGTGTCTGCTTAATAGGGATGAAGGTGGTGATAATATTTGAAGGTTTTATAGAAGTATTCTCAATTGAAATTGCTACTATTCACCGGTAAATGTTTTTTTTGAATTTCCTACATGATCCATTTTAATATTTATTATAAGAGCACATGTTTTGTTTCAGAACAGAAAATGGCCTTCTGTTAAAATTTAAGTATTTGTCAGCCTCCATGTGAAATCAATGTCATCAGTTTTTTCAGAGCAGTGAAATCTCATTCATCCCATCGCTTTATCCACTATTCTACCAAGTTTATCACACTCTGTCACAGTGTCTTAAATACCACCAACAAAACAAAACAAAACAAAACAAAACAAAACAAAACAAAACAAAAGAACGCCTGTAAAATTCACTGAAATAAATGAAGGGTGATTAAAAAATCATTTTGAATGACTTTGGTCTGGAACCACCTGGTCAATGTGAATGAGTAAGTCTGTAGGCTAAAGAAAGTTCTGGAGCTCCATGAAGGGCCTGGAATTAACCCTTTTGTCAGTGGTTCATCAAGAGTCTGAGGTGGCTAGGATGGTTAGAGGACAGGTTTGAGATAGCGATTTTTTCTCATCTTAAAGGAGTAGTTTAGTATTTAATAACTCATGACTTTATCCATATGTATGGGGTGAAAAAAACCATTTCTACATCCAGGTATATATTTTTACCTAAGTATGGACAAGTATATTAGCAATTAGCAAGTTTTTAATGGTGAATTGACAGAGATATAAAACCTGTTGTCTTAAATCTTTTTAGATGGGAGTTTCCTAGGCTGTTTGAAGTCCAACAAATTAAAGGGAAGCTATTGAATATAAGTGTGGAAATTCTACTTATATGTTAAAGTAGTTTGAAAGGCGACCACGGGGAGAAAATGGTAGTGAACAGCCTCCTAGATGGAAGGTTGGAAATCTCAGGATTGTGATTCTTGGACTAGAAGTGATGTGGGAGGTAGTGTTGGTGGGGTGTGGAGAAGGGTGGTGTTGGAGGAAAGGACCTGAAAAGAGTTGGTAGAAAGTTTTAGAGTTTGCAGGTTGTTGTGTAAGATGGGCGGGTGATCTGTGACTTGCTGAGTCAATAGATGATGAGAGTTACTAAAACAGGCATACGATATACTAGTGATTCGAGCCATTCACTCAGGGTGTGGTAGCTTGGCTCACCTTAGTCAAGATAGACGAGCATTATGCTGATGGGCCCAAAGCTGTGAATAAGTCCAGCAGAAACAGGAAAGACTTTGAGTGGGTCTGGTACTAAGCACTTGCAGAAACACAGGGGCACTTACTATTGCATTTGGAGACACTAAATTACATTTACGTTTTCCATAATATTCACACCCACATTTGACCATCAAAAGGTAAGTGTAGAAATGAACCTGCTGGTTGCCTCAAGTTAGGAAAGACTCAAAAAGCCAGAGGTTCCAGTGCCTCAGTTATTTCTTAGTGATGAGCTGGTTACTGTCCCCTCAATTTCAGGCCATTTGTGAATTTCCATTTCTTTGCCTATCATCCCATGCATAGAGAGTGTCCTAGAAGATTTACTGAGATGCTGAAAGAATATAGTAGAGCCCACACATATTTCTCATTCTTTTTTAAATTTTAAACAAATTTTTATTACACAAAGGTTGCCACATAATTGGATATTCTCTAATTTGTACACAATTATTCTTGTTTTCCACAGAAAGGCTGCTTCTGAACTTCTCATCTGGTGATGACGAGCTCTAAAATCCTGATGTTAGCAGAATAATAGTAGAAATGCCTCAGTGATTTAAGTTGAAAGCAGTACATTGGTACATGGCACTTGCACCCAGTATCAGGAATGTAGAAATACTTTTTATTCAAAAAATACAAAATAAATGACCTGTAGGCATGGAAAATGACAGCAATAAACCATTATGTAATGTCAACTGAAACCAGTAACTGATGGTTGTACTGATTTTCTTAAAACATCAACCAGCCTTTTCTTCAGTCATTTTATTCAAATGCCTTCTCTGAAGTTATTGGTGAGGAACCCTGCCTTGGACTTCCTATCACAGTTCATTAATAATGGTAAAGCACTGTTCTCAATGTTAGAACATGCCACCTCCCATACCACCCATTGCACCCATTCCAGGATCCTTCTCTTCTTTAGGAATTTCTGTGACTAACTTCTGCTGTAGTTCACAGAGAAGTGACTCCAGCAGCATCCAGTAAAGCAGTTCTTACAACCTTTGTTGGATCTGTGATTCATTTTCCCATCATATTCACAAAATCTCCAAGCATAGCATCATAACCAACTTCTGAGGAACTCTGCAGAATTTTCTCAGCTATCAAAGATTCTTTAACATCTGCATTCTTGGCAGTGGTCACTGCAGGAATTTTTAGTGTCCTTTTAATGATTTCTATACAGATTTTTTGATGTTCGTTAGCTGGAGTTGGTGAGTTCAAGGCTGGAATGCACTGAACAGAGCACAATCCCTACCCAGAACAATGTCTTCAACAGCAGCTCTTGTAGCTTTGAGGGCATCTGTAACTCTGTCTTTCTTTTTATTCACTTCAACATTACTTGTCCCATCAACCTTTAGCACACCTACTCCACCTGAAAGTTTTAGCAGTCATTCATTCAGTTTTGCTTTTTCATATTCACTAGTTGTAGTTGTAATTGCTCAGTGATTTCTTGAATGTGTTTTTCAGTTTGAGCTTTGACACCTTTTCATTTCAGAAGCATGGTGTCATCTTTGTTGACAGTGACTTTTCCTAAGTGATGAGGGTGAACATCTTCAATATTTAGGGTCAAACCCTCTTCACCAAACACTGTACCACCAGTAGCAATAGCCATATCTTTAAGTAGGTTCTTTCTGTTGTCACTAATACCTGGAGCTTTGACTGCCACAACCTGAAGACCAAATTTTAGCCTATTCAAATCAAGTGTACTTAGATCATCTCCGTCAACATCCTCAGCAATTATGACCGAGATTTTACTGTGTGCATTGGCAATTTCAAGAGCAGGTTAAATGGACTGGATGCTGAAAATGTTCTTTTCACTCAACAGAACATAAGCATCCTGGAATTCACATTTCTGACTTTTTGTTGTATTAATGAACTATGGAGAAATACAATCTCAATCAAGTGTCTTGCTTTCAATAATTTCTAATTCATCATTTAATGTTTTTCCATCCTTTACTGTAGTGACACCCTTTATTCCAACCTTCTTCATTGCATCAGAAATAATGTTGCCAATTTCTTTGTCTCCTTTAGCAGAAATTGTAACAACCTGAGCAATTTCTTCAGGAGTTGTCATAGGTTTAGACTGCTTCTTAAGTTCAACAATTACAGTGTCAATAGCCAATATCACACTTATGATTTCCTGGGTTAGCACCTTTACTAATCTTATCAAAGCCTTCTTTGGCAGATCAGTAGCAGTGGTGGTGCCATCCCCAGCCTCTTCATTTGTGTTATTGGCAACATCTTGAACAAGTTTAGCTCCAATATTTTTGTATTTATCCTTTAAATCCATTGACTTTGGGACAGTCACACCATCTTTTGTTACTTTTGGACTTTGCCAACTCTGTTCAGTGATTATTGTTCTTTCCTTTGGGCCCATTGTAATGGCTGCAGCATCGACTAGAAAATGTACACCTTGAAGCCTTAAGGCTCGGGCATCTGCACCAAATTTTACATCTTTGGCATAAGCCTGAGTGCTGTGAGGAGCCAGTGCCCTAGACATGCTTTAATTTGATGAAGGACTGTCAGTAATCAACGCATTCTGTGAGTGAGGGACAGAGTGCAGGCACACATGGCAATCTCTCATCTCTCTTAATTTTTATTCTGCCTATATTGTTTAGTTCATTGATAAGGATTAAATATCAAAAAAGTTTGGGGAATTCTGGAGAGCACTGTGTCCAAATGAATTCATAGATCCTTCCCTAAATGGTGCCTTTAAAATTTTTTTTCTTTTTTTTTTTTTAAGAAATTTAGTTATTGAACAATAAAAAATGTACCTAAAGTAACAATATGATATGCATATATTCTTAAATCAGTTTTACCCCCAGATCCCTCCCTATTCTGCCCCACTTTCTCTTATACCACCTGCCCCCTGCCTGCTGTTTCCTGATGCTTACCTATGGTTGCCCTGGATTGTGTGTTGCTACTCCTTTGTTGGGTCTAATACATGAGATTGACTACCTTTCACCTAGGCCTGGGTTTAGTCCCAGTAAATAGAACCTCTTAAAGAGTCCCAAATTTAATTTGCTTACAGGATCTTCCCTTGGATTAATGTCTAGTACAGATCATCAAGGTCATCTTGAGCAAAAATTATGTACCTTACAAAGATACTCCTTTCTTGTTTGCTAAGATAGGAAACATTTTTGTTCTTGGAACACACATGGGTGAGTGCAGCACAGGGAACATGCCTCATGCAATAGAAGCCTTCTTGATCTCAAGCACCCAGGTATTGGCAGAATTCACCTCTTGAGTGTAAAATCAGGGCACAGTCAGTATTGATCTCTGTCCCATTGACAAACTGACCTGTCATGATCACTGTGTGGTAGCCTTGGTTCCTTGCCCTCCAGAGAGCTGACACTCCTTCACTGGGGTGGATTAGCAGGAGAGACAGGGAGACTCCCAGAACAGGGTGAAGCTGACAAGATAGTTGCCACTGTTGAAATCTGTCACCTTTCTTGAGGTGTCTTTCAGGGCTGGCGAGGACATCCTGTTCCTCAGGAGGTCTCCCTATATTCCTTTCTATTTCTCAGGAGGTCCCTGTTCTCAATCAGAACGTCCAGCTGGTGTCTCCTGCAGTATGTGCTTAAAAGGTTGAGGATGGTGACTATGCTGTGTATGGTGCTGGTGCTGGTGTTCACAGATGAAGGGTGTGGGTGGCATCATCTGTTTCAGTTTCTTTAGCATCTTCCCTATTCTCAAGTCAATCTTTGCTGAGGCATGAGGTCTCCTTGACAAAATTCCAGCGATGGAGGGAGATAGGAAACCTAAATGCAATCCATATCTGAAGTGGCAAGAGATATAACATAGAGAACATTGAAAATGTTTCTATTTAATGTAATAGTTTGTGGATAATAGACAAATTTGTCTTCTATAGGATAATGGAAGGCACAACAATGAATTACAGGGAGATTTTTATGATCATATGTATTTTACATGCAATATACTTTTGTTTTGAAACTATTACTATTATCCTCTAGTTTTCATTGGCTCATCTACTTTGCAAGAATCATTTGACCACAAAGAGCCCTAGAATCTTCTTTAAAAGGGTAATGATAAAAATGTACCTCAAAGGTTACTGTGAAGACCAAATGAGAAAATGTTTTTAACTGCATAGTAGAGAATGAATGATTATTATTCATTTTTTATCTTAAAATAAAATTTACTCAAAATGTTTAGTCACAAATAAATCTAAGCTGAACACAACATCACTTGTGTCTTATCGGAAATGTTAAAGGTAATTCTTCTAGCTAAAAGAAAAAGGTGCTCATTAATAACAAAATACGTGAAAGCAAAGAACTCATACATAAAAGTAAGTTACAGTCAAGTCTGAATAAGTGTAAGGCCAATGTGTAAATAACGTATATTTTTATTATGAGGGCTAAAAGGCAAAAGTATTAAAGACACCAATAACTATAATACTTTGTTAAAGGATGCGTAATATAAATAGATGTGACTTCAGAAATTAAAAATGAGGTATAAAGTGTAGAGTTTTTCGTGTGATGAAACTTAAATTTAAAATCGGATATTATGACTTTTTGTGTGTCTTACAGTAAACACAAAGAAAACATTTGTGGTGATATGTAAAAGACAGAAAGGAATCAAAGCACACTGCTAGGGAAAAATCATTAGTCACGATGGAAGAAAGCAAGCACAGAAGAAATGAATAAAAAATCTATTAAAGCAACAGAAAAACTTAACAAAATGATAGCCTTCACCTATCAATAATTGTCTATCATAGATTAATAAATTGTCCAGTCAAAGGAGACACTGCTGCTGAATGGATAAAAAGAAATACGTGGCTATATGTTGTCTACAAGAGACTCACTTTACCTGTAAGAACGAACACAGATTGGAAAGTGAAGGAATCCTGAAAGATATTACGTGCAAATAAAGACAAAAAGAGCATTAGTAGCTATAATTACATCAGATGAAATAAACTATTAAGTTAAAAACAAACAAAAATCATTGCATAATGATAAAGCAGTCAATTCATTAAGATGGTACAATTATTTTAAAACACACATGTACATACCCCCAACCTTGAAGCATTTCAGTTCGTAAAGCAGATATCAGTAGATCCAAGGAGAGAAATAAACTGTAATAAAAAGGTCCTTCAGTTCCACATTTTCAGCAGTGGACATATCACCCAGGCAGAAAATCGGTAAGGGAACGTTATCATTAAAGAATCTTAGCTGACGGGGGATGTAGCTCAGTGTGTGTGCTCAGTGCTTACAGTGCTTGCCTAGCATGTGTGATGCCCTGAGTTCCAACCCAGAACCGTGAAGGAAATACAAGGAACTCTGCACTTTAGACCAAATGGACTTTGTAAGCATGGAGCATTTCACCCAGCAGTAGCTGGATACACATTTTTTCTCAAGTGCATTCTCAACATTCTGCATGTTAGAGCTTATGTTAGCCGACATAATAAATCTTAATAAATTTATGAAGATTAAAATCATATCAGGATCTGAAGATGGTGACTGGCAGGAGGGCTGCATGTAGAATCTCTCCGTGAAGCGGGACGCCAATGGTGGAGAAATGCCTTTCTGTAAGGTGGGTGAATAGCAAAATTTTTGCCTAAACTCATTAGTAGACAAGCAAGGAAATGTAGAGACTGGAGGCATGGATGCACTAAGTGAAGAAGAAAATCCAAATAGGGAACTTGCAGCTACAAGGACCACTACCCAGCAGGGATGCGGCTGGCTCAGCAGAGAGGAAGGACAAATTGGCACGGAGGTCTCTGATTTCAGAAGGGCTTGCACTGCGCTCCAGAGCAGAACCCAGGGACTGCAATAGTGCACACAACTTAGATCCCCCGAGTCTGGCCGCAGAGAGCAGGGGTGATTGCCATTTTGACTCGGTAGTCTTAAGTAACAAGAACCGTGACCTCAGATCAGAGGTCGCCCCGCTGGCTGCACCCTTAGGTAGCTGACAGCTCCAGGACCCCAGTGTTATGACTGTCTGCCCCGGTGGCTGTTTGGGTCTGGGAGACCCTCCCTACTGGTCCTGTGACTCTCAAGTAGAGTCTCCCCCCCAACCTATGTGTTCTGGTGCAGAGCTCACTTTCAAGACTGCATCACAGGCGGTTCGCAGGATGGGTGGGGCCGCCTTGCAAGTTCTACAACTCTGGCTCACAGATACCCCCTGGTCCTCTCAGACTGGGCAGAGATTACCTTCAGCTTCAGCCACCTGTGAACAGAAGAGGCACCCCAGGACCAGTGCTTTTCTCTGCTTTCAGGCTCCGTGAACTGGGACAAGAGGCAGGCCTGTAGGCCGTGTTCCCTCTGAGAGGGGCTTGTCTTCCTGGCCCCTTGAGTTTGCTGAGACCTCCCCAGGGGCGGGGCTTGATGGGCAGGTGTCTTCTCATGGCACTCCCGCCCCTAATTGGGACTAAGACTGCCTCAGGTGACATCTCTTTGGGGAAAGTGAGGACCTCAGATCTCTCAAGTTGGGGGCTACAGCTGTCCCAGGAGAACGCAGTTCAGACTGGCCACACCCCAAGGATGTGAGAGACCCTTGCAGCACACAAGACTGCCAGCTGCTCCTGGGGCTCCAGCTGAAGCGCAGCAAGAGTTTGGGCAGGCAGACACTAAAGTGCCCAGGGATTCAAGCCAGGTAGCCCAAAAGGCTGTATTTACAGGAAGCAGTGGCAGTGGAAGACTGCACCCCTCCACAGGAGAAGAATATTGGGAGGACTTCTGGGAATGTGACTTCCAGCTGAGAACAGAAAAACAGTCCCTAGAGCAAAGACACCCTGGAAGTACCTCCACCCAGATGTCAGATATGAACATATACTCCCCACTGTCTGTTTGGACCTCAGTGGTAATAATTCATAGCCTCCTAACTCTCCTTTTTCTCTTTGCTCTTTTGGTGGTGGTCTGGCTGTGAGTATTTTTATATTTTCATCTGTCTGTTTTATATTGTTGCTTTTTTGTTTCTAGGTTCTTGTGCTGCGTGTTTTCTCGTGCATTTTTTATTAGAGTATACGGAGATGCAGTTGAATTGTGCTGTGTTTCATTGCTCTGGTTTGATCTGTGGTCGGTGATCTTGCGAGCTAGTGCATTTCTCTTTGTGCTGTAGTCTCCCAGTAGTGAAGCTCTCTGCTGCCCCCTTCTTCCCTTTCCTCTGGCAGCATCTAAACTTTGTTCTGCTCTCTCTCATCCTCCCTTAAAGTTATTACATGAATCTCTTCCCTTTTTATTTATTTTAGCAGAATATCCTACATCATCTCCACTCTCTTGTTGCTCTCTCTCCAAATTCACAAGTCCCTCGCTACCTTCCTATCACATTCCCTTTGCTCTCTTAGACATTTTTTCTTTACCTACAGAGGTTTTGGAAAACTGAAATGAATGCTGAACTTGAAAACAGATGTTTGCTTTCAAACCAAGTATAGTCTGAGGACTCTCATGGAAGAAAGCTGCTAATTGATTTGCTCTTATAGGTGGTAATTAACACTGTAACAGCTATAGTTGGCACAAAGTAACCAGATCAACCCTCTCTATTGTATGCATTAGCTGCACATATTGACTCCTATCCCCTGTCTCCTGAGGAATTGGAAATCAAAAAGGTCAATAATAATTCATAGGTTGGGGATCCAGCAATTGAACATTACTATCCAAATTGTACCCCAGCCAAAATAAGCAAAGAGACAAAAACTCCATAACCATTAGCAAAGTCCCAAAGTGAATTTTTCAGTGATGGATCTTAGCCACCACTCCCTGAAACTGAAAAGAAGGAAAAAGGCAAACAATCCTCCTCAAGCCCACAGCTCCCCACCTAAGGAGTGCACAGATAGGGTCCTAGATGAAAACCTAGAAAAAAGTATCTACAGTTTAATTATTAAATCAATCAAAGAATTAAAAGAAGACTTAAGGAAGGAAACAAGAGAGCAGTTGTTGTAGGAGCTGAGAGACTACTTTGATAAAGAGCTAGACATTCTGAAAAGAGATGTTAACAGAGTTCTTAGAATTGAAAAACACAGTTGACCAATTAAAAGCTCAATGGAATATACTAACATCAGAGCAAACTCAGTGGAAAATAGAACCTCAGCTCTCAAGGAACAAGCATCAGACAATGAAGACAGGCTGAGCAGTGTTGAGGACAAGGAGGACAGACAAGAAAAGAATCTTACTGAGCATTATCAAAACATCCAAGAAGTATGGAATGACATGAGAAGAAATAACCTAGAGCTTTTGGGATAGGGGAGAACATAGAATAATAAATGACATAAAGAACCTCCTTAATAAGATAGCTAAAGAAAATTTCCCCCCTATCAAAATTGATCCAGAAATTCAAATTCAAGATGCCTATAGGACACCAAACAGACGTAACCACATGAGAAACTCACTGAGACATATCATATACAAAATGAATAACAGAGAAATCAAGGAATTTTAAAAGCAGTGAAACACCAGATCACATTCAGAAGCAGACCAATAAGGATTACTGTGATTTTTTCATCCCAGACAATAAAGGCCATGAGAGCATGGAACAATATTTTTCAAATATTGAAAGAAAGTAATTTTCAGCCAAAGATACTATATACTTCAAAACTAAGCTTTAAATGTGACAGGGAAATTAAATACTTCATTGATAAATTCAAGCTAGCAAGATACATGAATACAAATCGAGCTCTAAAGAGAATAGTCAAAGACAAACTTCTTACAGAGGAACAGGCTAACAACTCCCAAACCCCATAAACAGAAGAAAATCAATAAAAGATACCTCACTAAAAGATATCCAAGATGGTGCAAAATACAGCAAAGGTCATAATGTCAGGGATGCAGAACCACATATCTATTCTAAATCCGAACGTGAAGGGACTCAGTTCCCCAATCAAAAGACACAGAAAGCAAGATGGCATTCTGAAGACAAAAGGCTTTCCCTGCACCTCCGCGACTGATCGGGATTTCTCCAACTTCCTGCCAGTATTTCCAGGTGCGTTTGGGGAGATTGGCATTATGAACCACCAGTCCTAATCTTGGCAGTAGATTTGAGAAATAGAAACTTGGAAGTGACCTGGGGCTTTGTTCTGATCTGTCTCGGCTGCAGAGCGGCTGCAGCCGCCCCGCAGCAACAGCTGCCACGCCTACATTCCGAGTCACATCTGCAAAGAAAAACCCGTGCAACTTTAAAATCAGCGTTCTCGCAAGGACCCCTCTTGGACCTGCGTTCCGTTTTGCGACGGGATCGGTGACTGGAAATATCGTTCAAGCAAGCGCGGAGCTGCGGCTTGGGCGGAGGAGGCGGGGCGAATTCGGCTGGGGCGAGGAGGCCCAGCAAACGTCCGTGCTTTGTCCGCTTGCTGGTTGCCACACTCCCAGCCTGCCCGATCAGGGCGGGACCTCTTTGGGACCGCAAAGCAAGCTCTGGGTGCCCCGTCAGGAAGCAGCAGAGATCGAGGGAGGAGACGGGACCAGAAGGCTTGGCTGAAGCCCTAGGGAAGTTGTGGGAGCAGCGAGGGAGGAGGAGCATCCATTTTTGAGACCACACTTCCTGCCCTGGACCCGCCTCCCCCGGGTCTGCAAAACAGGCTCATAGGACTGTGCCTGGATCCAGCAGCTGAACGCAGGTAGTCTCAGAAGAAGGTGGAGTCCGGGGCCTGAATACTCCTCTCATAAAGGATCTGGGACTGAGGAGTAACGGAGTTAAAGGACCTGTCCTCCCAACACAGACTGGTCTTTAACAGGGCAGAGAGGCTGACCCCCACCTCAGGGATCACAGAAGTCATGTCCGACAACTACCAGCAGATGGAGCTCTGATAACATATCTTCTGACTTTCGGATCCCCTGAATACATCTTCCAAAAAAAAAAAAAAAAAAAAAAAAGTTAAAACTGGTCATATCCAGCCAGAAATAGAAGATCCATTCCCTGAAAGGACCAGAGACAATCATACTATCTCTTTTAAGTATAAATTTACTTTTTTTCTTTTTTTTACCTTTATTTCGACTTCATTTT
>PVKS010044289.1:0-14403 GCA_004027875.1 Aplodontia rufa
GTTGGAGTTGAAAATATATGGACATTGGAAACCCATTTGCTCTAGGGAGGAAATACATTAATATTTTCTTAGGAAGAGGTGTAGGGAAATGTCTTGGGGATTACTTTATTCATGAATATCAGGGTCATATGTTGTAGAGGACATTCAGGGACCTGCCATTTGCCCCAGCTCTGCCACATACTCACACCACTTCAGCAGCTTCTACCTCATTCTGTGTCAAAGCATTGGGACAATTCAGGGGAAGATTTGTGAAAACAAGGGAGATACTGCCTCACAGGAGGGGGACCTGTGTGGTGATTTTCCCAAAGATTCATGAAGAGTATTGTAAACCTCTCAGATGTCCATATCCTTTAGCGAGTCTCACGAGGTTCATTCACATCTAGATTTATATATTCATCCGGTCCTTTGGAAAGACTCCAGTCTTTTGTTCTACAGTGAGTAGAGGAAGTCCGTAGTTGGCGTCCAGAACGCCACTGTGCCTGAACTTGGGCCAGTGTACTTGCTGCATCCTCCCACTGTACACAACAGGGATCCTCAGTTTTCTTTCCCTCACACCATTTGGACCATCGGTGATAAACCCTGATAATGGTCCACCACCAACTTCCACACACCAGAACATAGAATAACCAAAACAATGCCACAACCACATGACATATAAGTCATTGAGAAACACTCTGTTCATTGTGTGTCTACATATCACAGTCACTCTTGCATGTGTCTGGGACTATCCACTACTGAATTCTGACCTACAAAATTGAAGGCAGGTGGAGGCTCTGAGGAAGAGCTCTGGCCCTTCTGTGCATGTATGAGTTGCAAGCCCTAGTACTTGGCTATTGCACCAAGCATCCAAACACTTAACATAGGAACTCAACTTCAGTACATCCACTGATTCCCAGAGCTTTTTGGTCCCAATGTTTTTTGACTACACAAATCATGTTTTCTCCATACATGGAACACAACAGAAGCCAGCTTTCTGGCAGTTCATTGGGTACAATGCACCAGGCACTGAAGCCACTGCCCTTAGCATTGCTTCAATGAGCATATCCTAGTGTCAAGAGGGACACACAGTCTACAGAATTTCATCCAGCAGCAAAACAAAGAGATGCTCATGGAACTCGCCATACAGATCATGGAAATGCTCAGAAGTCCTGTGAGCCATTTGGACTGGGAATACTCCTTTGTTGACACACAGTGACCTCAGATTCTGGAGCTGTATTGAAACTGCAACTCTGTGCTGTTGCCAGAGCTAGATGACGAAGTTGCCACCTACAGGGAAATGCCTCCTCCACTGAAATCACTGTGCCACATGGCACTTGAAATCTCTCCTCAAGAGACACTTAACATGGGGTAGCATGAAGAAATGTTGGATTCTTGAAACTGATGGAGCAACAGGAGGTCTCTTCCTCCAAGCCCTCAATTGTATCTCCTGAGGCCAACTCCCTCATGGACCAACACAGGGAGGACTCTGAGCAGTACTCAACTGATCAAGGACACCTGGTTATTGAGCTATTCAAAATCTGTAAGCTCACACTCACTCCTTTTCCAAGAAACCTCAAATCCATGTCAGTCCTTTAAGAATAACTAACGTCATTGGACCCACAACTACTGCTTGGATCTACATACATCAAAGTTCCTTTGCGATGAAATCAAATCAATACCCCAAAATAACACAAATCCATTCACTACCTCTAGCTGTGAGGGAAAGGTCCATCCATCCCATCACAGTAAACCATCTCCACCCTTGGAAAAAGGCCATTATAGCAACACCTTACACCAACACCTTGTTTTGAAAACATTGGTTTCTTTTTGCCAAAGACTCTGGGAGACCTTCTTATCACAATCAAAAGAAAAGAAAACAGGAACTATTCTGTTTCAGAGGAAAATAAGGATACATGGGCATAGTGTGAGGGGAAACTACATCACAGAGGAATGTAGGCATATAAAGAAAGGTAATAGGAAAGACCATCCATGTGGTCAATCAAAGCACCATGAATATGGTGCTAATCTTCAAGTCTCATTCAGAAGTTTATTTTTTGAATGTAGGTGAAGAAGTGGGATATGTCATCACTTTGTGCATTCTTTTATCTCCCTTTAATTGTGCATGAATGAAAGTGGCCTGATCTATCCATAACTGTATCTACTGAGTTGTATAAATGCAGAATACAATACCTCTGATCTCTAGGGATGCAGTCATCATGAGCACTGAAAATAGGATTTTCCATGTAGAACATGCATACTTCTGCCACATCCCTAAAATTTTGACCCCCCACCAACTGCATTTCCCCCAGTAACCAGAAATTGTCCTATCCATGTGCAAATCCATGAACAGTTCTATGGGAGAACAGAGAAAAATTTAAGTATGCAAGGACTAATCCAACTTACCCAACTGCCTAGAGAGTGTAGCTGAAAAGTGAAAGCAAACAGCATAAAATGAGCTCATGGGAAAGAAAACTCACATTGCAAATATAGATGAAAAATATTTTAGAAACACTGACACATAAAACTCAATATCATTAGTCATGTGTGATCCTGGAGGTTGTGGGTCCTAGAATAGCCCCTTTTTCAAAATGATCCATGAGCAGGTAAAATGGGAGTAATCAAATATCACACAACTTCATGTTTCCATGATGTGTTAAGCAATTGTTAACATATTATATTGGTTGTTTTCTACAAATAAATTTGAAGTTTCAATAGATACCACACATTCATTACACTTATATGGTATGACTTATATTAGTACTGGATAAATACAGATGTACATGTTCAACATTAATTAATAGATATGAACTCAGTACAAGTAAATCTAACATCAATAGTCTAAAGACCTTAAGCTCTTCATAAGTGTAAATTTTCATAGAGAAAGGAAACAAAGCACCTTCAATCCATTATAACAGGTGGCTAATATGCCAAGGCTAATATAATGTATCCTGGAAAGTGATGGATTCAAAATATCTAGTATGATAAGTTTAACAAGCCCAAACTAATCTCAACTCCACAGGGACAAAAGTAAGATGTGCACATATGTAAAAATAAATACAGGTAAATGTAATAACGAATAAATGAATGGAAATGAATACACACACACAGGTGCAAATATGTAGGTGTGTTCACATGCATGAAAATATACGATATATGTACATATGTGAAATTCAAGTGTTCACATAATTTTCTGCATGAGGATATAAAACTCACACATAGGTATACATATTCACAAAATCGAAAAGTACACAGGTGGTACGTGGAAACTATGTCAAACATAGACATAATTAACCTTCTTGATACAGTCAAATTCCTATGATGTCAGAGTGAAATTTCATATCTGAAAACCTACAACTATCACAGAATGAGAAACACTGAAGCTGGAAGAGAGTTTTTTGCTCTTTCTATGGAGGCGTAATACTCTCTCAGCATAATACTTTCACAAGTGTTCCACAAATCCTTCTTAACTCTCCATATAATCTATTCTACACCCTGAAATATTGACCACATTTATGAAAAGAGCAACGAATCTCCCATCTCCTTTGCTCTTTTATATTTAGAAGATTTTTCTGGTTTCCTGATTGATGTTGAACCTTTGATTTTTTTCACAAGGTCCAGGAAAAGATCCACTGCCTGAAATGAGATTTGTTGAATGGCCACTTAGGCACATCCATGTCTTGGTGGGCTAGGAGGCAGTTAGTGGACGCAAGTCTCCCTTCTCCGAATGAAGCAGCAGTAGGCAACTTGTGTAGAATGCAGCCTGAGGAGCACCCAGACAAATAAGGGTCCTCTGTTCCTCAAGGGACCTACTATGCCATATGCTTCATCATCTGCACTGTCACTGACTCCCTAGCTCTTGACACCATGGCATCTCCCTCCAATAGGAGCCATGGGCTCCCTTGCAGCTGCTGAGGGAGGAATCACTCTTCCTTTCTGAGGGGGAATGGCAGCTCTCAGTTCCACAGCCCCATACCATAGCCCTGAAGCTGGCACCTTTCTCCCTAGGTGTCATAGAGAGCAGTCTCCAAACAACGCTCTTTTGTTATAATTTTAACCTATCTTAATATTTCCAATGAGTCCTAATATTATAAAAAGTCTTAAAAGAAACAAATTTAATTTGAGAGATGTCATAACCATCACACAGGGCACTAATATTGATGTTATAAGTGTGCCAGAATAAAGAATAAGGATCACTTACCATTCTGCTGCCTCATGTTGTCTGTATAATTAAAGTAAAAAACAAACATCAGTGGTCTATTATCATGTGTTAAATCCAGATACCGCGTAATGTTACACAAATTAATATATTTTTAGAGATGTAGGAAGGGGAAGGGAGGGATAAGGCTGGGTAACTGGTGGGGGGGACTCTTGGGGATAAATTTAATCTTCAGAATCTATATACATTATATACTATTTTGTTAAAAATTTGTATGATTGTTCAATAAATTTCTCAAAAAATATAAAAAACAACAAAAATAAACAATGTGCTTTCTTTTTTTGCTATAGAAATTGATGGATTCAACATAGCTTGTATGAAAATTTCAACTAGCATAGCTCTACCTCAATTTGAGTGGAACAAAATCAAAATGTATACACATATATATGGATATATATGGAAATGTAATAATGAATGTATTAATAGACATGAAGATATATGTATATATAAACACTTCTATAAATATGTGTTTATATGTGCACTAAAATATGTATCATGTATGTAAATATGTGATTTCAAAAAGGTCACATATTTTTCTTCATGAGGAATTACAACTAATAGATAGTTATATATATTCACTAAATTGAAAAGAGCAAAAGGTGGTATGTGAAATATTTTTCAAACACTGAAATAACCTTTTTAAACAGTCAAATTCACATGAGGACAGTATCAATTATCATTTCTGAAACCCTAGAAACATCACAGAATGAAAAACACTGAAGCTCATGTAAAACTTTCTGCACTTTGTTTGGATGCATGTCTCCGAGTGGTATGCTTCTCATTTTTGTTCCACAAAGTCTTCTTACATCTGCTTATAATTTATTCTATGCCCCAGAATTTTGACCACATCTATGAATGAACAACTACACATCCATGTCCTTTGCTGTTTAACATTAAAAATTTCCCCTTCTTCTTGATCAATGTTGAACCTTTGGTTACTTTCACAGGTTCAAGTACAAATTCTCTGCTTGGAAAGACATTTACTTTAATGAGTAGTTAGGCACAACCCTGTCTTGGTGTACTAAGGTCAAGACAAGAGATACATATCTCCCTTCTCTGATTGAAGCAGGAGTGATCAAATTCTGCACAGAGCTGCCTGATGCTCTCTCCGAAAAATAAGCCCCTTCAATTCCTCAAGAGACATTCAATGTCCTAAGCTGCATCAGCAGGAATGTCACCGACTCCACAGCTCCTGATATCATGGCATCTACCTCCCAAACAGGAGCCATGGGCTCCATTCCATTTGGGGTTGGAGGAGTCACTCAATCATCCTGAGTGGGCAAAGGAAAGTCTCAGATACACAGCCCCTCTACATACCACTAAAGTTCTGAACTTTCTATCTTTGAGTCAAAGAGTGCAGGCTCTAAAAATGCTCTCTTTTGACTGCTTATAAACCCATCTAAATATATCCAACATGTATAACTACAAAAATTATTAAATGAAAGAACTATACATTGAAAACTGTCATAACTCTCACACTGGAGAAAATTATTATATTGTAAATCTTTCAAATTGAAGAATAATCATCACTTACCATTCCTTTGCCTCATGTTGTCTGTATAAGAAAAGTAAAACACAAATATAAAACAAAAATAAACATTTTGAATTTGCCAAGGAAAATCCTTTCCTGAATTTAGACTCCCATTGACAAAGGTGGAAAGGAGACCCCATATATGTGTTCAAGGGTTTCTGAAAAATTGGGAACTCATTTTCCCTTACCAGAAAAACCTCACAGAAACAGAATTTGTTGGAGTTTTAAATACATGGACATTGGGAACCCATTACCTTAGAGAGGAAACACCCTAATAATTTCTCAGGAAGTGGTGTAGGGAGGTGTTTGGGATTATTTTATTCATGAATATCAGGGACGTATGTTGTAGAGGACATTAAAGGATCTGCCATTTGCCCCTGCACTGCCACCTACTCACACCTCTTCTGCAGCTTCACGCTCATTCTGAGTCAGAGCACTGGGACAATTCAAGGGTAGATTTTTGAAAAAAATTCAGAGACAACCTCAAACCAGTGTGGCGATTTTCCCAAAGATTTATGAAGACTCCTGGTGTGAATCTGTAAAGACCACTTCCTTAGGCTAGTCTCATTAGGATCATTCCCATCCAGATTAAAAAATTCATCTTGTACTTTGGAAAAACTAAACTCAATTATTCTACATTGAGATGGAGGAAGTCTGCAGTTGGCATCCAGAACTGCACCTAGCCAGAACACTTGCTGAATCCTCCAACTTTGGACAAAAGGGATCCTCATATTTATTTCCCACACATTATTTGGGCAATTGGTGAAAAAATGTTATACTATTCCAATATAAATTTCCACATAACAGAACATAGAATATTGAAAACAATGCCACAACGAAATAATTTACATGCAAAAATTGAAAAACACTCTGTTCCCTTAGTTTCTACATGTCACAGTCACTGTTAAAGGTTTCTGGGAGTATCCAATCCTGAATTCTGAGCCACCACAGTGAAGGCATTTGGGGGCTCTGAGGAAGAGCTCTGGCCCTTCTGGGCAAGTGTGAGTTGCAAGCCCTGGTACCTGGCTTTTGCACCAAGCATCCAAACACTTTAACACAGGAAACTCAACTTCAGCACATCCACGGATTCCCAGAGATTTTCGGTCCAAATACTTCTGGATAAAAAACTCATGCTTTCTCCATCCATGCAGCTCAACAAAAGCTAGGTTTTTGTCAGTTCACTGTGCATGGTGCAATAGGCCCTAAAGCTACTGCTATTAACTTGGCTGCAAAGAGCTTATCCCAGTGTCAAGAGGGACACACAGTCCACAGAATTTCACCCAGCAGCAAAACAAAGATATGCTCATGGCACTAGCCATTAGTAATCATGGAAAACCTCACAAATCTTGTGAGCCACTTGGTCTGGGAATTCTCTTTGTTGACACACAGGGACCTCAGATACTGGAACTGTATTGGAACTGCGAATCTATGCCAGAGCGACATGATGAGGTTTCCACCTACAGGGAAATGCCTCCTCCACTAAAATCACTGTGCCACACACACTTGAAATCTCTCCTCAAGAGCCTTTGAACCGGGGGTAGCATGAAGAAATGTTGGATTCTTGTAAATGGTGGAGTAACAGGAGTTCTCCTCCTGGAAGCCCTCAATTGTATCCCCTGTGGCTACTTCCCTGATGGAGCAACATAGGGAGGACTTTGAGCAGTACTCAACTGGTCAAGGGCAGCTGATTTCGAAGCTATGCAAAACCGGTAAGTTAACTTTCATTCCCTTTTGCAATAATCCTCAAAGTCCCTGTCAGTCTCTTTGGACCAGCTAATGTCATTGGACCCACCACCACTCCTTGTAGCTACAAACATCAAAGTTCCTTTGCAATGAAATCAAATCCACACCCAAATATAACACAATCCATTCACTATCTTTAGCCCTGATGGAAAGATCCATTCATCCCATCACAGTAAACCATCTTCACCCTTGGGAAAAGCCCATTCCATCAACACCTTACACCAACACCTTGTTTTGAAATTATTGGTTTGTTTTTGGCGAGACTCTGGGAGACATGCTTAAGATAATCAAGTGAAAAGACAACAGGAACTATTTTGTTTGGGAGGAAGAAGAGGATACTTGGGCATAGAGTGAGGAGAGACTATATCACAGAGGAATGAGTGCATCTAAAGAAAGGTAATAGGAAAGACCATCCATGTGGTCAATCAAAGCACCATGAATATGGTGTGATCCTCCAGGTCTCATTAGGGAGGCTCTTCTTCTTATGCAGGTGATGCAGGTGAAGAAGTGGGATCTCTTATCCATTTGTGCTTTCTTTTCTCTCCCTTGAATTGTGAATGAATGAAAGTGGCCTGCTGTATCCATGACTGTATTTATTGAGTTGTATAAATGGAGAATCTGATAACTCAGATGTCTAGGTTTGTCGTTACCTTGAGCACTGAAGATAGGATTTTCCATGTAGAACATGCATACTTCTTCCACATCCCTAAATTTTGACCCTCTGCTGCATTTCCCCCAGCAATCAGAAACTGTCATATGGATGAGTATATCCATGAAGAGGTCTTTGGCAACAGAGATAAATATTTCAGCATGCAAAGACTCATCCAACTTACCCAACTGTGACGAGAGAGCAGCTGAAAAATCAAAGCAAACAGTGTAAAAAGGAGCTCACGCGAATGCAAAGCCACATTGCCAATACAGATAAAGAACAATTTAGAAATGCCAATGCATCATAACTCAATAATCATTGCTCATGTGATCCTGGAGGTCGTGGGTCCTAGAATAGTCCCCTTATCCAAATAATCCCTGAGTATGTCAAATGTGAGTGATCAGCTTTCGCATACCTTCATGCTTCCATGATGCACTTACCAATTGTTAACATCTTACATTGGTGGTTTTGTACTGAATAACTTTGAAGGTTCAATAGATACCACACATTCATTTAACTTACATGGTATAACTTCTATTACTACCGGACAAATGCTGCTGTACATGTACAACTTAAATTCAAAGATATGAACTCAGTACAAGTAAATCTAATATCAAAAGGCCTAAGGACTTAACCTCTTCATAGGTGGAAATTTTCATAGAGAAGAGCCATTATCACCTTTAATCCATTATCATGGATGATTAATGTGCCAAGGCTAATATATTGTCTCCTGGAAAGTGATGGTTTCAAAATAGCTAGTATGACAAGCTTAACCAGCCCAACCTAATGACAACTCCTGAGAGACCAAAGTAAGATGTACACACACACAAATGCATAGGCAGGTAAATGTAACAATGAATGAATAAAATAAAATGCATACATATACACATGGTTGTAATTATGTAGGTATGTTCACATGCACTAAAATGTATGACATATGTACATATGTGAAAATCAAGTGTCCACATAATTTTCTGCATGAGGAAATGAAACCCATACATAGGTATGCGTATTCATAAAATCAAAAAGAACCACAGGTGCGTCGAGGAGACTATGTGAAACACGGAAATAAGTAACCTACTGATAGAGTCAAATTCATATGATGACAGAGTCAAATTTTATCTCTGAAAACCTACAACTATCACAGAATGAGAAACATTGAAGCTGGAAGAGAGTTTTTGCTGTGTCTTTGCTGGCGTGTCTCCTAGGGGAATACTTTCACAAGTGTTCCAAAAATTCTTCCTAACTCTGCATTGAATCTTTTTGACACCCTGAAAGAATGAAGGCATCTATGAAAGGAGCTAAGAATCTCCCAACTCCTTGGCTCTTTTACGTGTAAAAGATTTCCCTGGTTGCATGATCAATGCTGAAACTTTGGTTTCTTCCACAAGGTCCAGCTAAAGATCCACTGCCTGAAACAAGATTTGTTGAATGGCCATGCAGGCATATCCATGTATTGGTGGGCTAGGAGGCAGTCAGGGGACTCGTGTCTCCCTTCTCCGAATGAAACAGCAGTAGGCAGCTTGTGTAGAGTGCAGCCTGAGGAGCTCCCAGACAAATAAGTACCCTCCGTTCCTCAAGAGACCTACTATGCCATATGCTGCATCATCTGCACTGTTACTGACTCCCCACCTCTTGATACCATGCCATCTCCTTCCACAATAGGGGCCATGGACTCCCTTCCACCTGCTGATGGAGGAGTCATTCAAACTTCCCGACTGGGCAAGTGAAGGTCTTAGATCCACTACCCCACTCCATACCACTAAAGCTCCTACCTTTCTTCACCCATGTCATACAGAGTAGGCTCCACAAATGCTCTCTTTTCATCAATGTGAAACCAATCTTAACATTTCCAACGTACACATATTACTAGACAGAAGACTTAAAAAGAACGAGTCTATTTTGAGAGCTGTCATACGCATCACACAGGACACCAATAATAATAATGTAAACCTTTCAAAATAAAGAATAATCATCACTTACCATTTTTTTGCATCAAGTCGTCTGTAAAAGAAAAGTAAAACAGAAAGAAAAATAAACAATGGGCTTCCTTTTTTTGCCACAGAAAATCCTTCCCCAAATTTAGACTTCCATTGACAAAGATGGAAATTAGACCCCATATATATGGTCCAGGGTTTCTGAGAAATTGATAACTCATTTTCCCTTGCCAGAAAACCTCACATAAACACAGAATTTGTTGGAGTTGTGAATATATTGACATTGTGTAGAGTGCTGCCTGATGACCTCCCAGAAAAATAAGCACCCTCCGTTCCTCAAGAGACCCACTAAGCCCTATGCTACAACATCTGAACAGTTGCTGACTCCCCAGGTCTTGATACCATGGCATTTCCCTCCACAATAGGAGCCATGGGTTCCCTTCCAGCTGCTGGTGGAGGAGTCACTCAAACTTCAAGACTAAGCAAATGAAGGTCTCAGATCCACTACCCCACTCCATACCACTAAATCTCCTACCTTTCTCCCCCCATGTCATACAGAGTAGGCTCCACAAATGCTTTCTTTTCCTCAAAATTAAACCAATCTTAACATTTCCAACGTGCCCATATTACTAGAAAGAAGTCTTAAAAAGAAGAAGTCTATTTTGAGAGCTGTCATAAGCATCACACAGGACACTAATAACGATACTGTAAACCTTTCAAAATAAAGAATAATCATCACTTACCACTCTTCTGTCTGAAGTCCTCTGTATAAGAAAAGTGAAACAGAAACAAAAATAAACAATGGGCTTCCTTTTTTTTGCCATAGAATATCCTTCCCCAAGTTTAGACTCTCATTCACAAAGGTGGAAAGGAGACCCCATATATGTGCTCCAGGGTCTCTGAGAAACTGGGAACTCATTTTTCCTTACCAGAAAAAAACTCACAGAAACAGAGAATGTGTTGGAGTTGTAAATATATGGACATTGGAACCCATTTTCTTTAGGGAGGAAACACCCTCAGATTTTCTCTAGAAGAGGTGCAGGGACATGGTTTGGAGATTATGTTATTCGAGAATATCAGGGACTAATGTTGTAGAGGACATTCAAGAACCTGCCATTTGCCCCATCACTGCCACCTACTCACACCTCTTCTGCAGCTTCTCCCTCAATCTGTGTCAAAGCACTGGGATAATTCAGGGGCAGATTTCTGAAATCAAGGCAGATACCGCCTCACAGGAGGGGAATCTGTGTGGTGAATTTCCCAAAGATTGATGAAGACTCTTGGTGTGAACCTCTGTGATGATCACATCCTTTGGCTAGTCTCACTAGGTTCCTTCCCATCTACATTAACAACTTCATCTGGTCCTTTGGAAAAACTCCACTCTTTTGTTCAAATTGAATTTGAGGAATTCAGTTGTTGGCATCCAGGACTCCACCTTGCCTGAGTGCACTTGCTGTATACTCCCACCCTGCACAAAAGGATCCTCAGGTTTCTTTCCCTCACACTATTTGGGCAACTGGACGCAAACCGTGAAAGTGGTCCACTGCCACCTTCATCATCCTAGATATTTGAATATCCGAACAAATGCCACATCTGCATGGCACACATCTAAATATTGGGAAACACTTTGTTCACTGTGACTCTAATGTTACAGTCACTCTTGAAAGTGTCTGGTAGTATCCAATCCTTACCCTGACCTCTTTGATGTGCCCACGATTGGAGCCGTCCAACTGTTTTCTTTCATAGTTACATTATGATATTCCTCTCATTCTTTGAAGAATCTCCCATGGTTTGTGTACCTTTTGATGGATGATGTCCATTGTTGGCATCCAGAACTCCACCATGCATGAGCTGGATCTGGTCCCATACCTTTTCTGATGCTCCCACTATGCATAGCAGGGATCCTCACATTTCTTTCCCTTACACTATTTTGGGAATTGGAGGCAAGCAGTGAAAATTTCCACTACCAACTTCCATATAACTCCACGTAGGATTTCCAAACCAATGTCTCATCTATATGACACTCATTGAACCCTTGGGAAACGCTCTCTTTCCTGTGTAGCTACCAGTCACAATCACTCTTTCAGATGCCTACTAGTATGCACAACTGAATCCTCAGCCACAGTGGTGGCCTCAGGGGCTCTGAAAAAAGGCGTGTCTCATTTGTGCATGTATGAGTAACAAGACCTGGTACATGGCTATTGCACTAAGTATCCACACAGTTATCACTCTAAAGCAAGCTTTAGCACATCCATTGATTCCAACGTCTTTTAGGTCCGCATTTTTTGGCTTCAACATTCATGGTTTTTCCACACATGTAGCAGTTCAGAAAGTCAGCTTCAATTCCATTCATTGTGCATAGGGCATGAGGCCCTGAAGACACTGCCATTAGCTTTGATTCCATAAGCACAAGCTGGTGTCAAGTTGAACACTCAATCTACAGACCTTCATCCAGCAGCAAAACAAAGAGATGCTCATGGCATTAGCCATTGCAGTCCATGTTATTCCTCACAAATACTGTGAGCTACTTGGAATTCAAATGCTTTTCTGTTGACACACAGTGACCTCACAATCTGGAGCAGCATGGAAACTGTGACTCTGACCTATGGCCAGAGCTAGATGACCTGATTGTCACCTATAGGGAAATGCCTCCCCAATGGAAATCAGTGTATCACAAGACACTTGAAATCTCTCCTCAAGAGCCATTTAACCTTGGGTAGCATGAACAAACATTGGATTCTTTATACTCATGGTGTAATCACAGGTTACCTCTTCGAAGGCCTCAGCAATATCCCTGTGGACAACTTCCTGATTGAGCAACATCGAGAGGACTCTGAGCAGCACTCAACTGATCAAGGGCATATGACTTTGCGGCTATGCAAAACCTGTAGGCTAACTCTCATTCTGTTTTTGAATAACCCTTAAAGTCCATGTCTATCCCTTAAGACTTAGCTAAAGTCATTAGACCCAACTTCTCCATGTAGCTACTCTCATCAAAGTTTCTTTTCAAAGAAATCAAATCAATACCCCCAAGTGACACAAAGCCATTCACTGTCTTTCTCCATGAGGGAAAGGTCCATTCATCCCATCACAAAGAACCATCTACACCCTTCAAAAAAGGCCAGTATAGCAACACATTATACCACACCTTGTACTGAAAACATTGGTTTGTTTTTGTTACAGACTTTGGGGCACTTTCTTAAAACAATCAATTCAAAATAAAACAGGAACTATTCTGCTTGGGAGGGAAGTAAGGAGACATGGGCAGAGAGTGAGGGGAGAGAAATCACAGAGGAATGCATGCATGTAAAGAAAGATAGTAGGAAGGACCAGAAATGTGGTCAATGCACAATGAATATAGTGCTCTTCTCCAAGGCGCATTAGGAAGAACATTTTTTATTGCAGTTGAGGAGTGTGATCTCTCACCCCTTCGGAATTTCTTTATCACTCTTGAATTGTGAGTGAATGAAAGTGGCTTGATCTATCTATGATGATAATTTTTATTTTGTATGAATGCAGAATTTTACATCTTGGAGCTCTAGGGATGTGATTCTCATGAATACTGAAGCTAGGGTTTTCAGCATAGAACATGCATACTTCTGACACGTTTCTAAATTTATACCCCTGTCTGAAATTCCCCCAGTATACAGAGTGAGGAGAGACGATATGATAGATGACTGTATGCATGTGTGCAAAAATATTGGGTACGACATTCAACGTGGTCAAGGAGCGCACCACGAAAATGGTGCTGTTATGCACGCCTCATGCGGAAGGATATGTATTCCTTCTCAGTTGAACTCGTGGCATCTCCCAACCCTTTGGGACTTCCTTTCTCTCTCCTGAAGTGTTGGTGAATGAGAGTGGCCTAGATCCTATCCATGACTGTCGTGATTGAGTTGGATAAGTGTAGAAACTGACAACTCAGAGGTCTAGGGATGTAATCTTCGCGAAGACTGAAGAAAATATTTTCGGTGGAGAACATGCATATTTCTGACAGGTTCCTAAATTTACACTCTGGAATGCATTTCCTGCTGAACCCGGGAATTGTCCCATTCATGTGCACATCCCTGCAGCTGTCTTTTGGAGACAGAGAGAAAAATGTAGGTATGCAATGACTTTTCAAACTTACCCAACTGCATCGAGAGTGTAGCTGAAAAATAAAAGTGAACAGGGTAAAAATTAGCTCACAGGAGTGAAAACTCACATTGCAAATGGGGATGAACTATAATGTCTCAATGCTGACGAATACAACTCAATAATCATTGGTTACTTGGGCCTGCAGATGGTGGGCCCGGCAACAGCCCCCTTGCAAAATGATCCCTGAGCATGTAAATGGGGATTTATGACT
>PVKS010044290.1:0-14392 GCA_004027875.1 Aplodontia rufa
AACAGGTGAAAATCAAAACAAAACAAAACCACAAACAAAAACTCTTTTCATTCCAGCAGGAAGTAATTTTCAGATTTAGTTGCCCAATTTTCCATAAAATTTGGCAGTGGATAAAATATGACAGGGGTCCATTCAATAATTTAACATAAACTTTTCAGCTTTGACACAGCAATTCATTTTAAAATTGATTCTTTGTCTCTCTCCAACCATAAGAGAAGCAAGATTAACATTTTTCTTATCCTATATTATCTTTCCCTCAGCTACAAAGCAACAGGAATAAAGAAATTATAATTTCAGGATTGACACCAAAAGATCTAATGAATGCTTATCCCTCAAGGATACAACTCCTACAAAGCACAGCTATTGTGCAGTCTTAGATTCAATTGACTAAGATCCCTCTGTCATAGTCTCTAGGACAAAAGTCCCCAGTGTTTCTCCTTTACAAGAAAAACAATAAAATTTATTTTAACTTGTTCATTACGGAATGAGAATTGGGCACAAAGCAAATACTTCTCTGCTATACCTTTTTTAAAGAGAGAGAGAGAAAAAAAGAGACTGAATGAGAGAATCAATTTTATTTTATTTTTCATCTTTTTTTGTTGCTCCAACATTTAGTTATGTATGTGGTGCTTGGGTTCAAACTTGGGTCCTCAGACATGCCAGGCAAACACCATAAATGCTGAGCCACTGCTCCAGCCCTCTACCTTACCTTTGAGATATCTGCATATCTTATGTGTGGTGCTTTACTTTATTTCAAAAGATCATGAAAAATGTTACCTTGGGACTGGAGCAGTGACTCAGTGGTAGAGCACTTATCTGGCATGTGTGACAGCCTAGACTCACTCTTTAGTACCACATACATTACTAAGTATTAGAAAAGATAAAATTTTCACTATCTCTTTTTAAAAAAATAAAAACAAATTTACCTGGCTGGATGCAGTGCCAAACACCTGTAACCCCAGAGACTAGTGAGGCAAATTGAGGAGGATTACAAGTTCAAAGTCAGCCTCAGCAACTTCAAAAGGCCATAAATAAATTAGCAGTATCCTGTCTCAAAATAAAAAGGGCTGTGGATATGACTCTGTGATTAAGCACCCATGTGTTCAATCCCTGATTCCAAAATAATAAATAATAATGATAATAATAATTACCTGTTTTCAAAATATAACCATGACTCAACTGACACAATTAGTACCATAACACTAAAATTTGTTCACTCAGAAAGATCATGAAATTCTCTATTCCATCAGTATTAGAAACACATGTATCTTTTCATTCATGGTTTTCCATTGCTTCTCTCAGTGTAAACACGCCTTTCATGATTGTTGGGAGCAGAATGTGACACCATCAGAGGAGGATCCTCAGAAAAAAAACTGGGTTTATCAATAGAATTTCATAGATTCAAAAGTTCGCATTCATGTACACTTTTTTTTTTAAATCCACCTATATTTTGCCTCTCAGGAAATAGTTTTTTTAATCTTTTTCAAATAGTACTAATAAATAGGCCTGGTGGCACACACATGTAATCCCAGTGGCTTGGGAACCTGAGGCAGGAGGACCATAGATTTAAAACTTAGATCCTGTCTCAAAATAAAAATGGCCTGGGAATATGGCTCAGTGATTGAGTGCTTCTAGACTCAATCTTCATCACCTGTCGGGGGCAGCACCCAGGGCCCACGCCATACAGGCAGCTTTAAGATGGCAGCTGGCAGCTGGCCCAACCAAGTCAGCTGACCCCTTGTTGTTTCTGGTTCTTCTGCTTGCAACATCTGACCACCTAGGGACAACCAATAGGAGCCAACAACAGAGTTTTCTTCCTCATAGCAACAGCCTATGGATTGGTTCATTTTTACTATATAAGCAGTGTAACTTCCTAAATAAAGAAAGAAGAGATCTCCACAAGCAACAAGTGTGTACATGTCGTTATTGTCACCTCGCCGGTCGAGGGGACAACGACAAATGGTGCCAAAATCCAGGACACTCTAGATGGATGACATTAAGTCGGTAAATTATAGCCTAGTTACTGCTACAAGCAGGGAATTTTAGCCTAGTTACTACTATAAGCAGGGAAAAAAAATAACCGCATTGACGGGGCTCGCTATCAGTGAGGACTGCTGTAAGCAGGGAAAATAAATAATTACATTGACAGGGCTCGCTATAAGCGAGGACTGCTATAAGCAGGGGCTCTAGAGCAATGTCTTTGATGTTTTGTGTCTCTCTTGTCGTTTTCATCTTTTTTCTTCCTATAACATGTATTTTAGTCATTATGGGTTCTGACAGAGTCCCTGGATGGGCTCGAAAAATCCTCTACTTTAAGGTAAGTACAAGTGGGAGAAGAGGTACCATGGGTTTAAAACTGTCTAAATTCCAGCTGCAAAAAACAGTAATGTTGTTATTGAAAGCACAAGGAACTGCTGTGAGTCCTAGGACAGTTACATCATTTGTCAAGGTAAGCAAACATTCTTCTTCTTGGTTCTTACAAATGGGTCTAAAAACATGTAAAAAGAGGTTTACAAAAAGTACTAAGAAAAAAAAGGACCCGATATTTTTCCCACTGTTGCTTTCTCTTTCTGGTGTCTAATCAAGGACACCTTATCTTCCTTGGAGGTTAAAGTAAAAGAGTTTCTAAAAACAAAACACGTAAAGCCTGGGCTAACTCTAATTCTGGTGCTAAAGATATCTGCATGCATGCTCCTTTACTGAAATAAATATGGCCATTTCATTTTTTGGATCTTGAGCTCAATATTACTGATAAATTCACCTATTTTGTACATCTAAATATATCTTTCAGTCAGTCCTGTTTTTTCTGAGAGGTTAATTGGAAAAAATTGACTATCTTGTTTTGATAGACTGGCCAGCATCTCCCTCCAGGTGCACATTCCTTCATGCTGATATGGTCGGTGTACTCCTCCTTTCTCTACTGATCTCTGAAAAACTCCAAATAAGTGGTCTGGGAAAATTGTAACCGTTTGTAACCTCTTTTACTTACAGCTGCTGTCTTTATTCAAAAGTTCAATTTTTCCAAGGGTCTAAAAATCTGTGTTTCCTGTTGTTTTGTGTGTGTGCACACACTCCTGTCTTATGTGTTTGTGTACATGTATGTTAAATGTGTGTTCCATATGGTATCAAATTGGCTTACAAATGAGTGCTCATAAATTACATTACAAATAAAAAACATGGATCCAAATGATTTTTAATTCAAGTGACTTAAACATTTAAAAATAGAGGTTCAATCTAAATCATTTAAACATAAGAATAAAGATGTGTTTAAAAATACTAACTCACATATTTTCTCTAGGTGGTCGATCAATAAAATGTTAATTTCTATAAATGTTTAGAGTGTAACATTATTTTCTTCTAGGATTTTTCTTCAATGGAAAGAAGATGATTTATATTTGTCTAATATCCTAAGGTTTCATGGATAACCTAAGTTAACAACAAAAGAGTAATATAGATTTAACATAAATGGGATTAATTATATGAATGTGTTTGTTAAAGAAGACATCTGATATTTACAAATTCAAAATGTTGAAACATCAACTGCTAAATAAATTTGAGTAATCTTGATTTAGTTTCTATAAAGTGATATTTGGGTTTATTAAATATGTTCTTATAAGTTTTATAAGGTAACATACATTTGGGTTTCTTACATGTGCTTTTATAAATTAAAAACTCATAAGATATAATTTAAGATTACTTTAATCTACGTCTTCACTAAAACAAAACAAGGTTGTTAAGAGTTAAAATTCTAACAGGTGTAATTCTACATGTAAAAAATATCAAGTGCTGTCTTTTCAACATTGTTCATTTTAAACCAGACTTGCATTCATTTTATATACATAGAGGCTTAATCATTAATGGGTTTTATGTATAAATCAGTCTGATTGCTGGTACTATTTCCGCTTGGCAATGTCATTTCGTATTTTTTAACTGTTTTGACTTCAATGGTATGACCTATCGTATTTCTCACCATCAAACATTATCTACTTAAAAACAAAAAGGGGGACTATACTGCCCCATGAGATTGTTAATTTTTAAACTTTGGATGTTAACAATAATACCTGCAGCCAAACGCCATTGGCATGGACCTGACCCGGATTTAATCTGGGGTCGAGGTAGTATTTATGTTTTTCCACAGAAAAATAATGGTCCCCAAAAGATTCCGAGATGACTTATGCGTCAGTTTTCTGCTTCTAATGGGACTTCAAAATGACATGAAATCCTACTAAACTTTATTCCTGCTAAAAGGGATTTCCTGACTCCTCCCTTCTCTGGTTCCTGCAATAATTCCTGTTCCAGTGAAAGTAAAGGTGAATGCTGAGAACGTTCCACTCTATCAAGCCTAAAGGGACTTCGGATTTACAGTGGCTATTGTGACAGCCATTGTGGCTGCAACTGCAGCTGCTGCCGCCGAAGGACTGGCTATGCACCATTCAATGGCCTCAGGGACAGTGATAAATAAATTGGCTGAACAAATTGCTATTGCTCTAAGTACTCAACAACAAATTAATGTACAGTTACAAACGGACATAATGCTGTTAAATTAACTTGATGAAAAACTTGTCTCATTACTTTTGTTTTATTGTTGTTTGTATGGATATATCCTCTGTTTCTATGATTACTGGTGGTAAGATTTTCAATTTGTTGTTGCTTGGGAAGAAATTGGTTTGGCTTCCTGGTTTTTGATGGTTCCCTGTGTCTCATATCTGGTATTGGTGTGTGGTGGATGTGCAAGCTACAAGGTGACCAGCGTAAACAGACAGCGATTCTACACCAAGCTTTACTAGCCATTGATGCTGGCCACCCCCCTAAAGTATGGCTGAACATGCTAGACCAGTAGTCAAAGACGGGTCAGACCAGGAAGAGCACATATCAACCTAAGACAGGGGTTGAAGACGTTGTACTTCAACACCCAATGGCGGGTAAGAATGTAGCTCTATCCTGGCAACCTAAGGCAGGCACGGTCTCATACTAAAACAAAAAGGGGGATATGTCAGGGGTGGCACCCAGGGCCCATGCCACATAGGCAGCTTTAAGATGGCAGCTGGCAGCTGGCCCAATCAAGTCAGCTGACCCCTTGTTGTTTCTGGTTCTTCTGCTTGCAACATCTGACCACCTAGGGACAACCAATAGGAGCCAACAACAGAGTTTTCATCCTCATAGCAACAGCCTATGGATTGGTTCATTTTTACTATATAAGCAGTGTAACTACCTGAATAAAGAAAGAAGAGATCTCCGCAAGCAACAAGTGTGTACACGTCATTATTGTCACCTCGCCAGTCGAGGGGACGACGACAATCACCAAAAGAATATTAATAATAATAATAATAATAATAATAATTAATCAATACTTTCATCCCCTGTTGGGGATTTTCTGGATGGTAATTGGGCAAGTAGGGTATGGCAAGAACAGATGGGTCATTGAAGATATACTTTTGGGATAAATATTTTGATGTAGGTGTTCATAGACCACTCACTTGCTCACACTCTCACTCTCTCCCTTTCTCTTCTTCCTGGTGCCATATTCCCAGTTGCTTCCCTTCCTACACCTTCTGCCATGATGATCTGCATCCCCTCAAGTCCAAAACAATGAAGTCAAGCATTTATGAACTCAGATATCTAAAACTGTGAGCTCCAAAATAAACTTTTCTTCCTATTCTTCCCAGGTATTTCTGTCAAAACAGCAAAAAACTGACTTAAAAAGGCAGTGTGCTGTGCCCTCCTATCTGCATGACATGAGTTTTGCCTTAGAATAATTTGTTAAAAAAGTCATTGGGATAATCTTCCCAGTTCTTTGAAATAGTTTAGTCTTTCACAACTCTGAGGACTCACAGAACAAGGATCATCTTTGCCTTTTCCTTCAATAATAGAAGGTAAGTGGATAACCAAAAATATGTCTACAAGGAAGTGAAACTATAGTTGGGGAAAGATAATCCAAATGTCCCAATCCATGATCTATTTTGATTAAACCTAAATCAGGACATATCTGTAGTCCTCAGAGTATCCATTTGCTAGTATTAAATGCTCTATCCCCAAAACTCAAGCTGGAACCCCCTTTTCTGTCAGCTGGAAAGAAATATGACTTTCATCTCAGTTTCTATCATTTTGTCCAAATGGGAAAGAGATAGTGCCCTGGGGTAAGCAAGTACCTATTGCAGTTTGTCAACGGTGTATCCCCCTTATAAAAGAAAGACAGTAGTAGATGATGTGGTCTCAGAAGGAATGAATATCATGTGGACCTCAGACCTAACCATAATTTGACCACAAGCATTAAAATGTGAAAGAAATAATCTAGAGACAACCTTCTTATTTTACAATTTGGCCTTGAGCTTAGTTCTTAGGCAATTAATGTCAGTTTCATTTGTTAGTGTGGAGTATTGCAAAATCTCAAATAGTTTGAACATGTTTTCATATCTATACTCATTTGTGTGTTGTTCAAAATCATCTAAAGTGACAATAAATATTAATTCTGGAATAGGAATTAAATGTCTATAGCATGCCTCCTGCTTCTCAGTTAATTTGTAATCAGCATGTCATTTTTCCTGGCTTCCTGATTATATTGCATGTGTTTTTTGATAACTATCAACCATAACATGCAATTCCCATATTTAACACTTTATTAATTAAATGACTAGATTATGATTAAGAAAATTTAGGTTGGCCATAACTAGGCTATTCTTTTTATTTTGTAATTTGACTTTGTAGCCCTACTTCTGAGGGACAGTAAACTGTCTCCTAGGATATTTTCCCCTCCCCATGGCATCTTATCTCTCATAATTAGTTGTGGAATTGGCAGGTTTTAGGAAAGAAAAGATGCATTCAAGATATTTTAGGCCTAAGCAGAAAACTCATGCACTGTAATGGTCACCACATTCTATTGGCAATAGTGATAAACCATCCCAGATCCAAAGAGGGGGAAAGAACTTCTACATATAAATAACAGCAACTGCAAAAAAGCAATGCTAAGGTGATGAATAATGGGAAGCATGAAGAACTGGAGCTCTTTTTGCAATATTTCATTCTGCGTTTTCTTTTAAATAAAGTTTATGACTTTATTTTTTTAAAGAGAGATGGAGATTGAGACAGAGAGAAAGAAAGAGAGAATCAATTTTATTCAGTTTCTCATGTGGCTTTCATTGCTCCAACACTTTGTTTTCTATATGTCACTGGGGTTGAACTCACATCCTTGCACATGCCAGGCTAGCACCATAACTGCTGGGCCACCACTCCAGCCCAAGATTATAACTTTTTCAAAGTGAAATAATTTTCTGTTCTCCATATATACTAAAAGGCGTATTTTATTGCCTGATTCCAAAACTCAAATACATTTCCTATTACACACAATTCATGTTGATTCTCTAGGACATCAAAGGAATGAAGGAAAATTTTTGGAATAAATGCAGAATTACTTTTAGATTCATATCTCTCTAGTACTTTTTACTATTATGGTTATTTACAAGATGATGCAAACATTTTGGAAAAGATGGAATAATTTGGATAAGTAGCTTAGGATTAAGTTTAGAAAATGAAAATTCAATGACTTCTTATTTCTCATCATGGAATAAATTTGGGTATAGTTGTGCTGCACTCCATACAATTGCATGTTTCATGAATTTTTAGTATTTGTAGGCTTTGAATTATATTTAACCAGGACTAACTGAAAACACTGTTCCTGAAATAAATTCTTAATATGAAAGCATGTACCCCAAACAGATCTGTTGAGAACACATTTCCTCCAACTAAAATGTAACCCAATGACTGATTATGGGTTATATTTTTCCATTGATTTTAAGAGGGTAAAGCTTCTTCCCAAGACCCTCCCAAGTTGTAATGCCATAATGGGCAAATCCACATAGCCATCTAATGCATTTCAAACCCACATTAGTGGTTCTCAGCCCTAGATGAAGAGTAAAGTAATCTGATATGCTGAAAATTTATAAAATTCAAGTTTCAATAAATAAATAAAATGGAAATCCCTGGGGAGAAACTGTGGCATCAACATTCTCTAAAGATTTTGATGTCATTGCATGTACAACTAAACCTAAAAATCACTCCTTTCACTGAAAATCCATTAGTTTTTCTTTTTCCTTTATTCCTGTATGTGATGATGGGCATCAAACCCCAGTCTTTACACATCAAGCAAGCACTGTATGTATCCCTGAGCCACCTCTCCAGTCCCTAAATGATGAGCTAATTGCAAGTTCATGTAAAATGTTTGCTATGATCATGACCATGGTCGTAGATTGCCTTGTCAACTTTTCCTTAATGTAGAAATATCTGTGAGAAACAACTGATTAAGGGTAAAGGCTTATTTTGGACTGCAGTTCTGGAGATTACAATTGATAACTGACTGTCCTTGATGCTTTGAGCTCTCAGAAAGGGAGCACACATCATGGCAGAAACACAAGCAAAGCAGAACTGATCACCTGATGGCCAGGATATAAAAGAGCAAAGAAACACCAGGGGTCCATTCAGCTACTTGCTCTCCAAGAAATGCTAAAAAAACATCACTAGGCCTCACCTCATAAACTTCCACCACCTCCCAATACCAGCATCCTTGGAATCATGTGCTTAAGCACCAACCTTTAGGGAACACTTTTCCAAACTTTATAACTGGCATGACTACATGTCCATCCTTTCCATAAACTCATATTTGAGAGTTTCTTTGTCCTTCCTTTCTCCTTTATTTACCTCAGTCCATGCTGATTGAAATTACAGCATGTACAGGGCACTGGGTTTGTTACCCTCCTGACGGTGAACATAGTTATGTGGAAGAATTTGCTGTGAAATTTTGCAATGCAAAAAAAAAAAAAAAGAGTCAAGTTATTTATAAGTTTGCCAATAACCTAGGAGACTGAAGTAGGAGGAATGAAAGTTAGATGCTAGTCTCAGCAACTTAAAGAAATCTCACCAAAAGAAAAAAGAAAAACCAACAAAAAGTTGGAGATACAAATCTGTGATAAATTATACATTGTTTCCATACCCAACACTGAAAAATAATAAGAATGAGAAATTAACAGAAAATCAAACAAGGCTACCTACTAAATTGAGGCCAAATTGAAAAGATATAGGTTTGCCTCCCCCAAGGTGTTAAAACATTTATAATTGCCTCAGAATGGTAAAATCCATAGATGAGGCAATATGTCCTACTTTAAAATAAAAATCAAAATATTTCTAATTCTAAGATACTGAATTATCTGCAAATAAATCATTTTTAAAAATTTCTTTGATGTGCATACAAATGTACACATAGCACTTATGTAAATATTCAGGAATTTTCATGAAATAAATATATTTGTACAACAAAGAGAGAGAGATTCAGTTTTATTCAGAATACAGCAATAATCAATTTCTCCTTCCATGATCCACAAAAGTAACGAAGACCTTAAACATCGGATATTTATGTTTATGCCAATGTTTTATTACACAACTTTCAAATATATATAAAATAAAATTTATAGTATAATATACCTGTCACTCAAATTCAACATCTGATAATTGCATATAATTTTTATTTCTGGCATACTTTCACCTGTTTCCAGTCCAGTGCTACTTTATTTACTGTTGGGAGAAGTCACGTATACAGATAATTTGTGTAATAAATTTTAGTAGTATGGTTTTTTAACAAATATATCTATAAAACTTATTGCTTTTAATCGTATAATAATTATAATATCCAAATAAAAATATCTCTGGTCCCAGTCAATTTTTCCTTCTTCAAATCAATTAACTCATACCAAAAAGTATAAATTCATTTTGCATGAAATCATGCAATACACATGACTTTAGAATCAGCCATCTCAGAATACAATGTTTGTGAGATTTGACCAGGGTGTGTGCTTCAATAATGTTTATTTTCTATATCTTTTTTTTTGTATTGATGAGAAGTATTTGAGTGTGCCTATGCATGATAATTAGTTAATTCTCTTTAGTATTGAAAAATATCTGGGTTATTTCCTGTTTTGACCATTAGTGCTACAGGGTCTATACACCTTCTTTGAATACTACCTGGCTTCTTAGTTTAATTTCTTACTGGCTAAATGACATAACTTTTGACTTCTATTTACAACTCTGAGAATTACAATATACAGCTTAACATATTATAATTTACAGATTTCATATTTCATAAACAAAAATTGAAATATAAGCACTTCACCATACTCTTTATTTTCTTTTGTCTTTTCTGCAACAATTTAGTTTTATATTGGCACATTATAAACACCAAGAGAGTATTGTAATTTCTGTCCTAAATAATCACAGGCTTTTTGAATAAATTCAGAGAAAATTTATCAATAAATGTATAACAGTATTCAAATTAAGCTGAGAATGTAATTTTAGCACCTACAGGTGGCTCTGCAGATATGGTGCTTGCCTGGAACATGCAAAGACCAAGGTTCAAACCCCAGCACCATGTACACAACTAAGTGTTGGAGCAGGGAAAATCAGATGAGAAACTAAATAAAATTGATTCTCTCTCTCTTTCCCTCCCTCTCTCTAAAAAAAGTACAAAATAATAAATGAGCTAAAAGTAGTCTATTAGAGAAAAGAGAGAATTGGTAGGATGCAAGGAAAAAGAGAGGATATATATATATATATATATATATATATATATATGCACTTGTAAGATACTAAATAGTTCCCACATAATCAATAGAAGCTGGAAAAGTAAAAAAGTAATCAAGGGTAGATTAGTAGAAGAAAGGCATGGAGGGGGGACAGAAGGTAAAGGAGAGTGAAAGACCTGGGAAGGGACATTGGCCAAATTATATTTTCATACTTTGTGCATGTATGAATATGTAAAAATAAATGCTATCATTATGTATAACCGTAATGCAGCAGTAAATCTTGTGGGAAAAATAGACCCCTACAGATCCACCTTCAAAGGATGAAGATTTTTAAGTCTGAGTCCACAGGTGATGCTTTCAGAAAAAAGCAGCTTTTCAAAATACTGGCAGCACAGTACCTTGTGCTTCCCCTTTTTCATTTTTTCCCAGAAACAAGCCAGTGGAATAGTACTTACATATTCATGACAGATCATCCCCACTGATTTCAAACCCAACATTCTTGAAACATACTGAGACCAGGGAACCAGAAATTTAGGAAAGTATTCACAGGCTTATGAATATCTAAGTTGGTGTAAAGGGTTCTTCATTTGAGATCCAACTTCCAATATATTTAGGAAGTTCAGAGTAGGGCTGTGTGCAGTGGTACAAACATACAATTCCAGTGACTCAGAAGGCTGAGGCTGAAGTATCAACAACTTAGCGAGGCCCAAAAAATTTAGCAAGTCCCTGTCCCTAAATAAAAAAAAAAGAATGGGAATATAGCTCAATCGTAAATTGTCGTGGGTTCAATCCATGTTATTACAAGGGGGAACTGAGGCCCTTACAGAAAGACTACAGGTATTCTCATGGAGGAGATCCACACCTGGAGTGGGTCATTTTCTGAAGATCATCCCAAATATTATCACTCAATCTAGAGAGATGTGGGACTGCTGGCATGTCAGTACCCAAAGAAAAGCTGAAGACACAAGGAAGTAATGGTACAGAATGCCCAGGATTCCAGATACTGAGCTACAACCCACTTGAATTAGTGTTTGGTAGCTATGCAGCTAATGCCAGTTGTTTGGATGTCAAGTTTATGTCCTCTCATGGTCAAAGAATGAAACTGAAGGACACCAAGGCAAGTGTAGTAGACAGACTTTGTTTTATAGAAAGTAAAGCAGAAGGGAGGGATCCAAGATGGCGAGCTGAAGACAAAAGACTTTCCCAGCACCTCCGAGACTGTCAGAAACCTCCAGTTTCTCTCCAATATTTTGAGGTGCGTTTGGGGGGTCTAGCAATAAGAATCACCAGTCCTAATCTTAGCAGCAGTTTTGAGGAATAGAGACTTAGGAGCGACCAGGGGTTCTTTTCTGTTGCATCCTGGCTGAGAAGCGGCATCTGCCGCAGTGGCAGCTGGCCAACGGTGGCAGCCGGGCGCACTCTCCTGCTTACATTCCCACCCACCTGGAATCACATCAGCACAGAAAATCCTGCTCCGCTTTATAGAGAGCGTTCTAACAAAAGCCCTTCCCGGGCCTGTGCTCTCCCTGACGGCAAGATCAGTGGCTGAAAATTGTATACATACAGCCACAGAGTGATAGATTGCACGGAAGAAGTAGGTGAGTGAACTGCAAGGGCAAGGGAGCCAAGTGAGCATCCATCTTTTAACCCCTTAACGGACTCCACACTCCCAGGACGATCAGGGCTAGACCTCTTTAGGCTTGCAAAGCAAGCTCTAAATACTCCGTCTGGAGGCAGCTGAGATCACAGGCAGAAATGGGTCCAGAAGGCTTGACTCAAGCCCTGAAGAAGGTGTGGGAGCAGCAAAGGCTGGGGTGCAGAACATCCATCTTTAATCCCAGGCTCCCTCTCCAGGTCCCACCTCCCCAGGTCTGCAAAACAGGCTCATAATACAGTGCCTGGAGACAGCAACTGATCACAGACTGACTCAGGAGCAGAAGGTGTGGACTGGGCCCTGAATCCTTTTCTCATAAAGGGCTTGGGACTGAGGAGTAATGGGGGGGGCTTTTTGCTAATCACTCCACCAGACAGAAGTGGAATCAGCTGGCCCCACCTCTAAGATCACAGAAGGCATTTTCAACAACTACCAGCAGATGGAGCTCTGATAACATAAAAACTTCTGACTTTCAGATCCCATGAAGTTCTCATTTGGAAAAATGAAACATTTCATATCATCCAGAAATAGAGGATCCAAACTCTGAAAGGTCCAGAGCCACTCTAAATATCTATACGTCCAGAGGTTTTCCTATTAAGTATTCCCCCCCCCCTTTTTTATTTCGATTTCATATTCTAGGTGTGTTCCAAGGCGATATCTGGTGGAGTTTACCGGTTCCCAAATATATAAAAACTATAGCGGGTTTTTACTTCCCTGTTATGCTAACTTTGAAGAGAGGTTAACCCCTACTCTTTTTACTTTTTTTTTTCTTTTTTTATTATTTTTTTCTTTAATTTTAAATTTTTAAACTTTGTAATTTTTTATTTTATTTTATTTTATTTTTCTATTTTATATATTTTTTTCTAATTCTTTTCTTTTCCTTTTTCTCCCTCCTGTTAGCAGGAAAATTATCAATAGTATGTCTTCTTAATTTGATAGCATGTTTTTGAGGTTTCTTTCTCTTTTCCTTTCTTCCCTATTTAGTGTATTTCTGATTCCCTCTTACCCATCTATTGTAGTCCTGTTCTAATTCTTGAGAAGAAGGACTCTGGTCAGTGCATAAATTATTTGAAATATTTTATGCCTGAAAAGCATAATTCTAAGGTAGAACGTCTTCCCTTCAATTTAAGTAATAACCCAAATTTTAGCAATAACCCTTTTACCCTTTCATATATTAGGACACAGCTACCCTAGCTTCCCTTCAGATCTATACTTTCTTGTCTACTTCTTTCTTTCCTCCTTTATTGTAATTTAGTAAATTTCTTCTGTTTAATTTCCTGTTCTCTTCAAATGTTTTCCTCTTAACATTATCTTTTTCTTTCTAAGCAATTCCTTTACCTCCTCCACTTTCTCACTGTACATAATTGGTATATATAAACTTCTATCTTAATTTCACCAGTATTACCCCCTTCTGACTACAAATTAGCTAACTCACTTTTACCCCCCCATTATTAAGACTATGTAATTATTATGGCTGTAATTGTTATTCTGAGTAATACGTATTTGTTCTTGAAATCTAAAATATGTAATAGTAATTTTCTAGTATCACCAAAAGTATTGATTATCACGAACACTAATTGCATAGGATGAATTTGTTACTCCATTATAGTGTGTGCTAAATAACTAATTTCCTACTGTTTAATGTAAGCTTTGGTTGTACATATTGTCAATTTGCTACTAGCGCATGAAGTGTTGCAATTCTATAAGGGTAACAAATAGTTCAGAGTAAAGGGGGCTGTCTTTGAAATCAACTCTCCTGACAAAACCCCATTTCACAGAAAGGTTGGGACGGTTCTCCCAACCCAACAGCTTAGTACTTAAGGCAGAAGACAGGAATAAGAACCACAGAACCTGTATCATTCCCACAAAAGGCTCACCTGATAAATAAGAGAGAAGAATCTATTCAAACATGAGAAATCAAACTTGAAGAGGTTCACAGCAATCCCAAAAATCCCCTAGTAAGGGGGATATGGCCAGGGACTGGGAAGAAAATATAGAAAAATATATAAATGAGCTGACAACAAAAAGGATCATCAACTTAAAAGAAGAGATAATGAAGGGAATAACAGAGAAAATGCAAGAATTGAAAGATTCGATCATTACAATAGATTCTCTCAAAAAGGAAGTTACAGACCTCAAATCTGTAGTCAATGACATGAAAGGGACCATGCAA
>PVKS010044291.1:0-14405 GCA_004027875.1 Aplodontia rufa
AAGAATCATTTAGAAGAGGTTCACCTCAAACCCACAACTCTCCTGCCAAGGAGCCCATGGCCAGGGAATGGGATGAAAATCTAGAATAAATTATCAATGATCTGATAACTAAAAGGAACAGTGAACTAAACAAAGATTTAAAGAAGGGACTAAGTGAGAAAATTCAAGAGATGAACAACTCTATTATGAAAGAAATAGACATACTGAAAAGAGAAGTAACAGAGCTAAATTCTGCAGTCAATCACATCAGAGGAAATATGAAAGAATTTAATAATTGGCTAACTTCTATATAAAACAGAACCTCAGCTCTTGAAGAAAGAACTTCTGACAATGAGGACAGGATGAGCAAGCCTGAGTTTATGGGTGACTAAAAAGAAAAACAACTCACAGAACATGAGCAGAATGTCCAAAATATCTCGGATGAAATTAGAAAAAACAGTAGAAGACTAATTGGGACACAGGAAGAAATTGAAATGCAAATGAGTGGTGCAAGCAAAATTCTAAGGAACTAGTTAAAGAAAATTTTTTTTCAATTTAAAATAGAGTCAGATATGCTTGTTCAGGAAGCTTATATGACACCCAATAGGCCTAATCAAAGGAGAAGCTCACTGAGACATATTAAATTCAAAATCTAAAACAGGGAAATTAAGTAAATAATATTAAAAACTGCAAGAGAGAAACACCAAATCACATGTAGACACTAATCAATAAGGGTCACGTCTGACTTTTCAGTTTAGACTTTAAAAGCAAGAAGATCCTGGAAGGAGATCTTTCAGTGTCATAATGATGACAACATGCAGCCAAGAATACTATACCCAATGAAGCTCAGCTTTAAATTTGATGGGGAAATAAGAACATTTCATGATAAGATCAAACTTGTAGCATTCATAAGCAGAAAACTAGCATTACAAAGAACCCTGAAGGATAAACTCCGATAAGAAGAAAGAGCAAACACTCCTTAAAACCTACAAACAGAGGAAATTTGATAAAGGTACATACTATCAATAGACAACCTAAACAGCACAGAACTTAATAATAAAACAAGAAGACTATGAACCACAACCACACAACTATTCTAACACTGAATGTGAATGGTCTCAATGGACCACTCAAAAGACACAGGTTAGGAGATTGGATAAAAAAATATCCAACAATATGCTGCTTATAAAAGACCCACATTACAGCCAATGATCTCCACAGATTGAGGGTGAAAGATTGGAAAAAAAAATTACTATGTGTACAGCACAAGAGAGCAAGCTGGTTTTGGAATACATATATCCAATAAAGTATATTTTGAACACAAAATAATCAGAAGAGATAAAGAAGGCCACTACATCCATGCAGAGAATACTAAGCAGGAATAAATAACCATAGCAAATATATACTTTTCAAGTACCAATGTTCCCAAATATGTGAACAAATTACTCCATTACATAAAACCACTTCTGGACCTAACACAATAATAATGGGAGACTTCAACACTCCTCTATCACCATAGACAGTTCATAAAAAAATTAAATAAAATAAAGAGATTGCAAGCCTAAAGAACTCCATAAATCAAATGGGCTTAACAGACATCTATAGTTATTCCACCCCAAATTAGCTGAAAATACATTCTTCTCAGTAGCATATGGATCCTTCTCCAAAATAGATCATATTCTAGTTCACCATAGAAATTTCACTAAATATAAAAAAGTAGATGTTATTCCATGTATCTTATTAGGTCATGACAACATGACCCTAGTAATTAACAGCATGAAATATAACAGAAAAAAACACATACACATGGATATTGAATAATAACCTATTAAAGGAAGAATGGATCCAAGAAGACATGAGAGTAGAAATCAAGAAACTCTTGGAAGTGAATGAGAATGAAGACACAACATTTTGGGACAGCATAAAAGCATGATTAAGGGAAAATTTATAGTACTGAATACCTACATTAAAAATGAGGAGAGATTTCAAATAAATAATTATTCTCCACCTCAAATCCTTACAAGGGAAGAACAGTCTAATCCCAAAGCCAGCAGAAGACAGGAAATAATCAAAATCAGAGCTGAAATCCACAAAATTGCTTTCTCTATAATCTGTATCTATCAAATGAGAATTAGGCCTTATGCCACCTATAAACATTTTTTGTGGAATCCTTATTTACTTTGACATATTGAAGTAGACATACAAGAAATTCATGACATAAATATGACAATCACGTTTTCACATTATTTGAGGAGGCAGGATTTCCAATAATGTTTTAACTTATATTTGCAAAGCAAAGTGTACAATACTTGCATTCCCTGACTTCTTTATTATTCAATGGTTTGGGTAAACTTTACAAGAATTAGTGACTGTCACCCAAGTTACCTTTTTGATGTAAAAATCCAAGAATAGAATAACTTATTTGACAAATAACTCTAACATATAAATTCCCAACATTTCATAGATAATTTCTAATCTCTTCAAAGCTGGAGAAGATATTTGAAGGGATCTAACAGCAAACTCCTGGGAGATCCAGGGGAGGAGTCCTTAGCCATGATTTTTGGGTTACCTTTCTGCTTGGAAATTCCAGCATACTACACAAAGGCAACCATAGTGAGACAGGAACAGGGGTTGAACAGGGGTTGGGTTCATGTATGTAGCATTCGACTTGGACTTTATCATTCTGGTTTTAAGATAAAATGGTAAATATCCAACTAGCAGTAGAGGAACCTGTTTATGGTCTGTCATGTGGCAAACCCTCTCCAACACTGTAATCCCTTTATCAACAGTGTGTGTAGAGAATCATAAAAAATGTTGCTCATCGTCTCTACTAGTCAAATTTGGTTTATCCCGATATATTAGTCTATTGCTTGTTTGTTCACTTTTCTCTTTTCTTTTTATTTTTTTTAAAGAGAGAAGGACAGTGAGAGAGAGAATCAATTTTATTCAGTTCTTCTTGTGGCTTTCGTTGCTCTGATACTTTGCTCTGTAGGTGGTGCTGGGGTTTAAACTCAGGTCCCCTGCGCATGCTGGGCAAGCGCCATAACTGCTGAGCCACTGCGCCAGCCCTGCTTTTTCACTTTTCTTAAGGAAATAAAATAGTATATCTACAGTTGAAATTCTCTATGTTCTCATGCACAGGCAGATTTTCGTCTACACGTCCCCTATAAAGAAAACTGCTAACATTAATCTTAGTACATTTTTGGTCCAAATTTTGAAATGTCTTTTTATACATACACAAACATGAAAAGATACCGAATTATGTACTGTGCTTTTAATGTAATATTATTGGTTCCATACATTATTATTCTAAAATATGCCTCTGTCTACTCAATGTATATTTTTAAATTACTCTGTGTAAATTGAACATTCAGATCTCATGAATCTGATTTATTTATTTTAGAGCTAAATATTATTCCATTGTGTATTTGTGTGTGAATATATATTTACATAGTATGCATTCTTATGTATATATGTGCAAACATATACATACTATAGTTTAATTCTCCATCCTTTACTGATTGTTATTTGAGTTTTTTTTTCCTACCACAATTAATGTTAACAGTGTCCCTGCACATATGTCTTCACATGAATGTGTGAGAGAACATGTATGTATGTATGCTGAGGCTGAAACTGCTGAGTTGTAAGAAATGTTCATCTTCAACATTATGAGTTGTCCTCCAAAGTAGTTGCCTGGTTTATGTTCCCCACAACTGTGTGCAAACTTTTCATTCACCCATCCTCCTATCATTTGAAATTGCTACAACTTTTGACACCTTTGACATCATGTCTCATTGTATCTTGCATTTGTTTCCCAATTACTACCATCCGTTTACATTATTATTTGCCTATTATCCCATTTTTGAATTACCGATACATACTCTTTACCTATTTTCTATTGGACTGTTTATGATATTCTTATAGATAAATAAGAATTATTTGAATTTTTCCTATTGCCTGCAGTGTGTGTAGGTTATATTTTATATTTTCTAATTTATTGTGTTTTTTAAAAAAAACTTTTTTATCCCTTTTTAATATGGAAGTTTTAAATGTAATTTTACTTAGAATTCCTAATGTCTAATGATTTTTTTAAAAGAGAGAGGAATAGGACAGTGAGAGAGATGGAAAGAGAAAATCAATTTTATGTAGTTTTTCATGGGGGTTTTGTTGCTCCAACACTTCGTTGAGTATGTGGTGCTGGGGTTCCAATCCATGTCCTCACACATGCCTGGAAAGAGCTATAACCTCTGAGGCACAGCTCTTGCTCAATGTCTAATGATTTTAAGTCTTTTTTCAAGAAACACCTAGCTTGCCCACATATTATAATAATATTAATTACAAATATAAAATTTTTCTTTGTTCCTGTTTTGAAGTATGCTATACACATAATAATTTTATATAGTTTGACTTAGGTATTTTTTATAATGGAAACTATGGCCTCAGCATTATTTATTGAGTAACCAGATTTTCCTTTGATTTTTAGTGCCTCTTGTACTTTATATAAAGATTCCACAAAAGCTTTACTCTCTTCTTGAATGCTCAATTTTTTTTCTTATTGCTCTTTTTCTAAAGGAATATTAAACTTTTTTATTACTAGAAATTTATGATATCTTGATATCTGATTAAAGCAAATCACACCATCCTGTTTACCTTTAAAAGGTCATGCTTGATCTAATGACTCTTAAGCATTTCCTTATTTTTTTTAGTGAGGGACAGTGAGAGAGAAAGAGAGAGAGAGAAAGAGAGTGAAAGACAGAAACAATTTTTGTTTAGTTTTTTGTGTGGCTTTTGTTGCTCCGAGACTACTGTGTAGGTGGTGCTGGGGTTTGAACTCTCATACTTGTGCATGAGGGGCAAGCACCGTAACTGCTGCGCCACCACTCCAGCCCCTAGCATTTCTACGTAAATGTTAAAAATTGCTTGAAAAATTACAAGGGATTTGTAATTGCATAACATTTTGTGATTAATTTGAAAATAATTTAGATCTTTAATCATGCTTTTCAAAACTAAACGTTATGCATATATCATAATTTATTCAATTATTTTATAGCTCCCACATGCCTTCCATTTTTAAACTCAGTTTTAAAGAATATGTATTAAATATGTAGAAAATATAATGCATAAAATTATACATTTTTCAGATGTATAGTTCAATGAGTTTAGATAAATGTATAAAATAATGTAACCACTACCTCAGGGTATAGCTGTTTCCATTACTCTTCCTATAGATTGAATGTCTGTGTCCCCTCGACATTCATATGTTGAAACACTAACTTTGAAGGTGAGGGGGAACTTTGGGAAGGCGATTAAGTCATGAGGGCTCTACTCATTAATGAGAGCAGTGTCCTTATAAAAGGGACAGAAGAGAGCTTCCTTGTCCCTTTTACTATGTTGACTCAGAAAGCAGGCATCCTCTACGAGGGATGGGCTTTCACCAGACCCTGAATCTGCGGCTGCCTTGATGTTGAATTTCACACCCCTGGCGGTGTAACAAATAAATGTTCATTGTTTATAAGCCCTACCCCCAATTTATGGTAGTTTAGTTACAGCAGCCTGAACAAAGACAATCCCCAAAGTTTTCTTGTGCCCTTGATATTAAACACTCTTCTACCTCCGGACACTGTCAACCACTGATTTAATTTCTGTCCCTGTAATTTTGCTTTTCCCAGAATATCATATAAATGGGATCAAACTGTGTGACTTTTTCCATTTATCACAATGCTTTTAGGATACATGGGTGTTATTCTTTGCAATTTGCTCTAGCTCTGAGTAGTCTTCCATTGACTGGACACACCATGATTTTTTTATCCATTTACCTGCTGACGAACACTTGTTTGGTTCCAGCTTTTGGTGATTATGAATACAACCGTCATAAGCAGTTGTTCACCCATAGATTTTTTAACTGACACACTTTTTCATTTTTCTTGGATAAAAACCTAGAAATTGTATTGCTGGATTTCATACAGAAGAGTATGCTTACCTTTATAAGGAATTGCTTATTTTCCAAAATGACTGAAACACATTACCTTCTCACCAGTAGGGGATAAGGACTATAGCTGTTATGTATTCTTACCTGCGTTTGGTATCGTTGCTTTTAACATTTATAGTTATAGTCATTGTAATGGATGCATATTGGCATCTTACAATGATTTTTAATTTACATTCATTTCCCTAAGGAGTAAGTATGTGCAACATCTTTTGTGATCATTTTTCATAGGCTTATTTGACATATTCTCTTCTTGGTGAAGTGTGTGCTCAAAGTGAACTGTTTATTTAGGCTGATATTTTCTTTTTATTAATTTAAAATAAAATAGTATATTTTATTGTCATGATTGTAATACCTTTTCTACCACATTTTAATAGATTATTTGTAGCATATAAAGCATTATTTGACGTGGAAGCTTATAGCTAAAATTTTGAGTTATTTCTGTTGTTTTAATTATTTGCCGTGGTTTTCTTGAAACTACTAGATAGAAACCACTTTGTCTTTAGACAATAAGAAGTTTATCTCTTATTTGCAATATTATATAACATTGCATTGTCTTTTACATTTTGACATCTCTAATAAACTGCTGAGTGAAAAGCATAGCATATTTGATTTCTTTTTGCTTTTCATGGAAATACTATTAAAGTTTCAGTCTTCTAATTTCTGTTTATGGTGGTTTATTAGCATAGACCCTTTATTAGATTAAGAGAAATTTTTTTCTAATCCTAGTTTTCTAAGAAATTTTTAAAAATTCAGAAACTGACACTGAGTATTTTTGAATGGATATTGTTATGTTAGAAATTTTGATTTATTGATGTGATTAGTTATAATGTTTAGTTTATTGAGATTGAAATATTTTTGAATTTTGAAAGCAAATTAGACATGAGTATTGCTTTTCAATACTCAATCTGCTAATGTGATTTAGGGTTTTTTAAATCTGTCTCTGAATGATGCTATTCTACAGTTTTACTTTTAAAAGATTAAAAATCTTTCTTTTAAAATTATTTTGAAAGATTAATTAGAGTTAATAATATACTTATGATAAATTTAGAAAACATGAGGAATAACATTCCCTTTTTCGCTACTGTCTGAAATAAGAAAACATTTTGTAAATTTTGCTTCATATACATTGTTTCATTTTGTTTATTTTCAAAAAATTTTGAGTCAACCTTAGCAATTAATATATTTTAAGAAGTATTCATTTAATCTGAATGTAAAACATATTGGTCTAAATATGTTTAGAGAATTCTCTTTGAATTTGAAAAATATCTATTGTTTAATTTAAAACATTCACCATATATGTAGTTATATGTACTATTTTCTTTTGCATAGTGATCATTTTCTCTGAGTAGCTTTATTGAACATGGACTTATTTCATTTAATTTTTTAAATGTTCACTTTTGTTATAGTTGAACATTCAATTCAACATAATTTTTCCATTTCATTAATTTTTGTTGCTAAATATATTTTTGTTTTTAAACTCTTATAATTTTCTTCATTATTTATTCTGATTTGCTGATTAGTAATATCCTTTTAACCACTTTTTTTTTTTTTAGAGAGAAGGACAGTGAGAGAGAGAGAGAAACAGAGAGAATCAATCTTTTTTGAGTTTTTCACATGGCTTTCGTTGCTCTGACACTTAGTTGTGTATGTGATCCTGGGGTTTGAACCCACGTAGTTACACATGCCAGGCAAGCACCATAACCACCAAGTCTCCACTCCAGCCCCTTAACCACTATTTTGGCAATGTCACACAAATTATAATAAGTTGGTTCATTTTATCTCAGTTCTGACTGTAATTTCCATTGCATTTTCCTCCTTAATCCATGTGTTATTATAAAGTTAATTTAGTGTGGAAAAATGCTGTTGTTCTGGGCTGGTCATTAACCCTGATTTCAATTCCTAGCACTATCAAAAGAAAAGAAAAAAAGTTACTGTTCACTTCCACCAATAACTTCTTATTATATTTAATGGACCCATTCTATTTCCAGTGATAAAATCTCAGTCCACTAATATTTTTTTCTGATCATTGTAAAGTAATAAAAGTAGTTAAGACCTATTTAATAAACTTAAAAATTTTATTTAATTCAGTATTGAAACTTCAAATTCTTATTTGACTTAATTCCCGCCTATTAAATCTTTCTCTGAGAGTAATAGATTCAGTTCTGCAATAAGAGAATATCATGTGTTTCATAAAAATTACAATCTAGCTGCTCAGTTATAAATGTTCCATGCATTAATGAAAATAATGTATAATGTCTATTTTTTGCTGTCTGTTCTTATCTGTATGTGATTAGAAGGCTCTTATTAGTTGTATTCTTAGACTTTCAGTCAAATGATTTTTTTTCAGTTTTGTAAACTATAGTAATTGCTGATTTTTAAAATTTCTCCTTAAAATTACTCTAAGGTTGAGGTTGTACTTTGAGGCTAATTTCGTAGGTGAAATGAATTCATTTTCATGATAAATAATTTGTAGATTTTTACTTTAATTATTTTTTAAAAATCTGTGATATAATGACTTTTTCAATCCAGAATATATCCCATCAGTAAATTGTTTGGCACTGCATTAGCTTCTATCCCTCTATGGTACATGTCATTTTCTCTTGGCTCAGCTAAGATAATGATGAAGACATAAGGTGTGAGACAAATGAAAGGAAAAGCCCTACTGGACACGGTGGTGCATGCCTGTCATTCAGTGACACGGGAGGCAGAGACAGAAGGATTGCAAGTCTGAGACCCACTTCAGCGAATTAGTGAGACCCTGTATCAAAATAAAAAATAAAAAAGACTAGGGATGTTGTTCAGTGGCTAAGTACCTCTGGTTCACCCACCAGTACCAAAAAAAGAGAAAAAAAAAAAACCTTGCTTTTAGGATGTTTGTACTCATCTATGTACTTTTGAGTGACTTGGTTTTAATGCCTAAACTTTTATTCCTTCATCTTTTTTGTTTTTTGGTTTTTTTAAAAGAGAGAGAGAGAGAGAGAGTGAGAGAGGAAAAAAGAATCAATTTTATTTAGTTTTTCATGCGAGCTTTGTTGCTCCAACACTTCCTTATGTACGTGGTGCTGTGGTTCAAACTCGCCTACTTGCACATGCCACACCAGCACTGTAACTGCTCAGCGACCGCTCCAGCCCCTGTTCCTTCATCTTTTAAATAGAAATAATAATATGTAACTTTTCTACTGTTGCTTAAAGATCAAGGGAGACATGCAATGTTGGTACCACAATGTGATAGTCAGTGGTGATGAATATTTCTCTCTCTTCCCATTTTAAATATATTCATGGGTAAAAAGACTCTGCTCAGATTATATTGGGAAGAGTATTTGAATAATAAAACCACTTTGTTCATCATCAAGGTAAATATTTGCTAATTATGAACTAAAAGTAATTATTATATTACATGTATTCAGATTAAGATAGGTAACATTAAAATCTTCATATTTTACTCCACTTAAAATATTTTCTTAACCATTTTGCTCATTTGGGGCAAAAGAATCTATTGAGAAACTTCTTAGCACTATATAATGTGCAAACCACTGCAGAAGAGATTTCCCCCCGCTTATTCTTTATTCCAGTAAGGAAGTTAGGCATAGGAACTAACATTAATGATGTAGTGCAAGGGTTGCTACTGCGAAGGCCCCCGTATCTACAAAGGCCCTGCATATCTAATTGTGCTGCTGGGGCCTAGGAGCAAAATAGGTCCAGTGTCAGAACTGAATGAGATTTTAGTTTCCTGGATTAAATGAGCAATGAAGGACAGACTCACAAATAGAAGATTTGATCATGTAGGTAATTCAGATCATTTGTTTTGTTTTGTTTGGTAGGACTGGGCCATAATATGTGCTAAAGAGTTGAATGACTAAAAGATTGCCCAGGGATCAAAGCATAAAGGGCCATCAATACCACACTAACATTGGGTAAGAGGTTCACAATGAAGATAGATCATCATCTTCAAATTTACTTTCTTCATTCTATAGAGATGATGTCTTGCTTTGAAATCTCCCAAACTAAAATCTAAAACAGACTTTGACATAGGTAACTTGTTTGGCAGGTGCCTGTGTCCTCCTTAAAGAATAGGGGGACAATAAAACACTATGTCTCTGGATGCCCCTTTCTTTCTCAAAAACTCAGCCAAGATAAGGGAACGATGAAAGTGGATCTAGTCCTGAATAGCCAAATGCATGTCATTTTGAAGGAAATTTTGCTTTCTGTCTTGGATGCTCGGAATGAGGGCAAGGTAGTGTTATCTGTGGAAGCTACTTTCTGGCCTGTACTCCAGCACTTGGGATGCTGATCACACAAGAAAGGAGGAAGGTGTGTGCTAATATGTCACGGCTTCTTCAGCCCAACATGCAAAGCCCTGCCCTCCATGGTGACTAGGGCAGAACTGAGGGCCCTGTGGAAGGGATATGTGTCACTGCAACCTGTCCAGCTGACTGGCACTGGGCAAAACACCTTGAAGGAGAAGGGGCACTTGGAGAATGGCCGTGAGGGACAGAAGCACTGTCTGTTCAGCCCATCACACTGGACTTTCCCCAAAGCTTTCTCCATAAAACCATAGGCCTTGTGCACTGTCTCTGGGTATTTCCCTTGGTCTTTCTGCAACCTAGTCCATTGCCCTGGCACAACTGGGCCGTGGACTGACATAATACCCCAGGAATCAGGAGTTAAGGATGCAGGTGAGTGGGAGAGGGAATGAAGAAAGCCAAACATGGGTGGGTTGCTGATATTGCTGATTTAGGCAGATTTTGCACTCTGTGGAGGACTTTGAGAAGCAGACAGAATGCCTTTCAGAACTCTCTATCTAAAGGATAGGAGGTTGGAACTTTTATCTGTTGACACATTATTCTATTGGTTGAGGATTCCCCAGAGGTACTAACTCCTTAGAAAATCCATGATGCCCCTGTCAGTGGCCTGAGGTAGCTTTCACTGCTTCAAGAAAGGTTTGAGGGGAAAAAGGAGATACTGGACATGTTTCTCATGTATCTGTACCACTGTGGCTGGAATCTGAGGAGGGTACAAAAAACATCAGCTGCGGATGAAATAAAAGGTGGAGTTGGACCATAGGTCTCAATTATATTATCTACTTCCATGGATCTGATCCCATCATCTACTTCACATATCAAATTCTACTCACCTTCCAGTAATGACAAAGACACTTATTTAAAATATTTGCAGTTAAAAAATTAAAAATATATATAAGTGCAGTTATCCACTGTGCTTGTTTTGGTTCTCTGAGAAGCAGAATTCAAGGTAGAATTATGCTTTCATAAACATTAAGGACAATATTTGTGAGGTTAAAAAAGATAAGAAAAAATGAGACTAGAGACCATAAAAGCCATAAAACTCTGATGCAGGTCTACCTCTGTGAAGGAGAAGGGGAAGAAAGGAAGGGTGCATAGAAAAGACTATAGCGGAGTTATAAAGCAGTTTTATAAAAGTTGACAAAGAATCTTTAAGCCAAGGTGTCCTTCAGGATAGTCTTGTATCTTTCAGGAATGGGCCTGCCTCAGTACCCACTACCATGCTCGGTTATCAGCCAGGAGCAGACAATCAGGAGCATGACCTTGGCCCTAACTCAGCAATGCATTTCAGAGTACAGCAGCAGAGCCCCACTACACTCTCTGCACGGGGCTTCCTGACAGGCACATTTTTATCTTCATCACATTTTTATGGTTAGCAAATAAAGGAGCACTCTTACTCTTGTGAACCAACAATCAATCATATTTTCCTTATGCTAGAGTATACACTGATAGTTGTAGAAGACTTTACTCAAATTTGTACTCATCCTGAAAAGAGCAGAGGTTTCTCACTGTGGAACCACAAACTGGCCCAACTCCCAAACTGCAATATTGTCCCAGATCAACTCTTGATGCGTCTGGAACAACTGGGACCCCAGAACAGGAGAACCAAGGAGAACCAGTTCCATGAAGCATGCAGCCATTTACACAACCCAAGCTGGGCTGCTGGAACTTGCCTTACTTACTTTCAAAGTAATTTTTGCTGTCCTAAACTACTAATTTTCTGTATCATTTCCTGGATTCTTTTAGGCATATTCTGCACATTCACAACTCAATCCTGTCAGATACTACAAAATATCTGCTTTTTAAAACTTTTTCCACTCCAGTTGGCGTCCACATGACACAACTAAGAGTCACTTCCTGCTGCTTTTTTGTTGGGGTTCTAGAGATGCCAACACTCTTCTGGGTGTGGGAATTCCTTAAGTGAAATAAAGCCATGTGGTATTAATGCAAAAACAAAGACAAGTTTCCGTGTCTGTTTAGAGTTGAATATTTACCTATTAATCACAAATATATTACTGACAAATTACCCAAATATTATAGAGATTTCAGTGAAAAAACTTTTGTCAGTACTTTGGTATGGTTCATCTCCCTCTATCAGGCCATGTAAATTCATCTGGATGCATGCCAAAAGACAAATCTTGGGGAAAAAAACACCATACCATCCTCATGATTGCTTCTCCCTTGGATGAGTAATTTACTAGGCCATTCTAATTTGCCTGACAGTCATTTTTTTTCTGAGAATGACCTGTGCCCTATGAGACTTCCCAATTCTTTTTGTCATTGCTGCTCAAAAGCCTCTTTGTTCGTCATTCTTGGACAGGTTACAAATCCAATAGCAGACAGGCTCAATCAGCCACCTCCGCTCTGCCTGTTCCTCTGAATGCTCACCTCCAGGTTCTGTTCTTGACAATGGATCTGCTCTAATAACATGGTATATCATTTCTTCTCTGAAGCAGCCCATTTTTTTCAACAATAGTTATTGGAGCATTTACTGATTCTATCCCTGAGCACAATGATACAATGATAAAATTGTATTCTTAACTCAAAGGGAGATAACCCATGTCAAATTGATTCTCCTTCGACACATTGGCTCTCTCTTTTTATTAATGCTCTCCTACAGGAATCCAATTGAATTTTTGTATCCATCTTAAAAGTAATAGAACACAAAAATAGAAAAATAACACTTGGTCACTCATCAAAGAAAATGGAGCAAAATGTATAGCACATTTTCAGTTCAACACATTGTATTTTTATGAACTAAAAGTCAATAGTGGGGATAATGAAAGCAACAGCTACCTTTTACTAATACCTCTATGCTGGGCCCTAACAGACACTTCATTTCTAACCTTTATAGTTACCTTCCAGGTTAGGTATAATTATCACTCCCTTTTACCCAAATGGATGTTGAAAGCTACTTTTGCGTGAAGCAGTCATTGATATTTACATTGCTTTCAAACACTGCACCACACACTGTTTCCCCTGAATGAACATCAAGGGGTAAGATGCATGAGTTATACCGAGACAACAAACAATGGTTCTTATCTTCAGCGTGCTTGTCTTAACTCTACTCTTTTAATTAACTCATAATTTAATCCTGATTCAAAAAGAAAAACAACTGTAAATACCTCTTCTTTTCTGAGTAACTAGTTAGATTGGATCACCTTAAAGGTTCCCCTCAAGTGTGAAGTTCCCAGTTTTCAGTTTGTGTTCTGAAGAATCCTGGGGTCTCTGGAAGCAGGGAAGGGGTTGACAGGTCAGACTCTGTGGGGGGAGGGGCTGTTGCAGATTCTTATTTTTTAAGGTAGAACAGCTCTAGTTTTTGTTTTATACAGTGCAATTTCATATAAAATACATTTTAAAAACCTGAAAGCCACAGATACATGTCTTAGGAGTTCAGAGAAAAATCTTACGATTTCATTTTTTGTTGGGAAGTCTAATCATCAAAACAAGTCCTCTGCATTTGAGTCTCCTCTGCTTTTCTTCTTGGTAAATTCCACTGGCTCCATTAGGAGCTTTGTACCTGTATTTGTAATTATGTGATGTTGAGCGATATGCTCAACCTCTCTGAGCACCAGTTTTCCTAGTTATAAACTGGGATAACAGTAGTACTTTGTCTTAGGGTTGCTTTAAGGATTAGATGAACATAAAACAGATGCCTCTATCTTGGTGAGTGACTGATTACTGTTAGGTGTAGTTGTTAAATATCTGCCTGTTTATGGGTATACTTTCAATAATGCCTAAAGTTTCTTTTGAAACATGAAAATCTGGGCTGGAGCAGTGGCTCAGCGGTTTTGGTGCTTGCCTGGCAAGCACGAGGACCCGGGTTCAAACCCCAGCACTACGTACACAACAAAGTGTTGGAGCAACTAAAGCCATGTGAAAAACTAAATAAAGTTGTTTCTCTATGTGTGTCTCTCTCACTGTCCCTCTCTCTTAAAAAAAAAAAAAAAAGAAACATGACAATGAATCCATCTTCAATAAATATTAACCACAGTACTTTCAAGTTGCACTTAACTTCAAGAGTAGAGGCCACATCTCCTGTGTGACTAATTAATGCCACTTGACACTTGTGGCCCCGAGTTAACCATGGATCTATCTTATTTTTTTTCTATTTTCACTTCATAAATAGTGTTCTT
>PVKS010044292.1:0-14417 GCA_004027875.1 Aplodontia rufa
AAAAGTCTCTGTGCATTGAGAATGTGGAGAGTCATGCATTTAGGAGAGTCCAGATGCTATCACATGTCCAGGGAGCAAGCTCCTTACTCAGGGAATGGTCCCCACATATCTCTCCCAGGATACAGCAGCTCACTTTGTGTGTATGTATGTTTTAGAGGTTTGGAGGCCCTAGGAAGAGGCAGTGTCCCTTTAGTCTGGGACTCAATAGTCCACCTCATATGATATGGCTGTGTGTATTGATGGTCCGACAGTGTGAAGTGGAGCAGGCCCAGTCCTACAGGACAGAAAACACATCTGTCTTATGGACTGAACTATGGCAGAGAAAGTCTTTTGCCTATCTCTATGCAGTGGTGTCCTGTTTTGGGAAGTGGAGTGTGGACTTTCTAGAGCAAAATGATATTTACTTACTCAGATGCAGGAAAATATATGTCTATATTTGTTTTACTGACTTTGTGAAAATCTTAAACATTGAAGGTTACACTTTGAGTAATGCAGACATACATCAGCCATGTTCATTCTTTTAGCCTTCCTATAAGCATTTCCTAGAAAATGGTGAAATTATCATATTAAAGAATCCATAAACATATTTATTTTCCTTAAAAAAGAGTGAAATGTAATGATTGAAAACGGCATACCATTTTTCTTCAAGAGAGCATCTAAAAGGAAAAGGTGAAAATGGTAAAAAAAATTGTGATTAAGCATGAAAATAAAAGTGCAAATACATTTTATAATCCTTAAGTTACTGCACTACATAAAAATCAATGATCTTTGGTCATGTGAAATTTTTTGTTACTAAATTGTTTTTTTAAAGAGAGAAGGACAGTGAAAGAGAGAGAGACAGAGACAGAATCAATTTTTATTGAGATATCACGTGGCTTTTGTTGCTCTGACACTTAGTTGTGTACATGAGTTGCTGGGGTTTGAACCCGTGTACTTGCACGTGCTGGGCAAGTGCTGTAACTACCGAGCCACCGCTCCAGCCCCACTAAATTGTTTTTGAATATTTTAAGGCATACTCCAACTGTATCAATAAAACTTATGAGAGGTTGATAGGAGAATATCCAATCTAAAAGGCCATTGTATGCTATTTGAATATTTAGGCCAAAATTAAAATTAATTTAGGATTCCATATAATAAGTTGAATGAAACTTTAATGGACACTTAAATCCACTGTGGTTTTATGAAACTCATATAATGGCAGCAGATAAAATGCTTTCTCCAAGAGTATTAATAGGGCTATGATACTAATTTTAATAAAATAGTATCTGTAATTTGTGTTCAGCTATTAAAATCATTGACATTTTAGTACTAATGACAAACATAGTACACAGGTTCCATTTTCATAGATATATTACGCATAAACAAATATAAACAATTGCCAAATCAGGATTAACATATTCTGGAAGATCTTGCAACTAAAGAACTCATGATATAACTTTATACAGCACAATCTTATCTCAAATCCTATTAAAATTATATAAAATTCAAACATACACTTTATTTCTACAACTTGAGAAAAATTAATGAATGAAGGACAACTTCATTAATGTTAAATGAACCAACTATGTCATGTGGACTAATTGAGGAATAAATATGATTTTTAAAAATTTTATGATCAAACAATGAGGGGAGAATACTTAATCATGGGCTGACTGTTAAGTGGTTCATACACTGGAGTTTCTTTCAGCGGTTTCCCTCTAACTTCTCTTGTAGAATCCCGTCCATGGAACACATGGTCCCATTTATACACTCAAGAAAATATGACATCTTCAGAATGACAATTTAACATTATCAATCCTCTGCTTTATACCATGCTGAATGAGTCCCCACTTTTCCTGCCCAGTGTTTAGCTTTCAGTTTCATGGACAACATTCAGATAAGATTACCAGCCTAGAGTAATCTGCATTTCTTCCACATGCTCTGTAGCCCTTCTCACTTCTAGGAAAAACAATAAAGCAAGATGTCCCTTGCAACATGCAGTTCTCCTGGCTTTGGACAGGCTCCAGAGGGTAAGAAGTAAACCTCAGTTTAAATAAATCAAGAGATTTGTAAAATCCCTACTCTCTGGTATTCTGTTGCAGGAACAAAAATAGGTAAATATGATATGTTGAAGGAAATAGTTTGAAATAGTTATTTGCATTTCTACTTCCATGTATGACTTGTATTTTTGTTAGATAAGTTCCCTTTGTTTACTTCAATTGTAAAAAACATTTATATTTTTCCCTACTATAACTAACTATTAATTCTGAAGAGTGAGAATGAGCTAGGTATAAATAATAAATAAATAAATGTTTATATTACTGGATATAACAGAAGTTGATACTAAATTCATTGAGTGTTTTCTTTGCCTATGCCCCCGGAAGCAGTTTTATCCTAGGTAAAGAGCTGACCTTATGGAGGAGGATTTTGTCACGCATGAATTATCCATCTCAGTTTCCTGCATATTAGCAAAAGTGGGGATAATTTTGCAAATGCCCTTCTAAGTGCCTCTTGGAAAGCCTTGTGGAATCTGGTGTTATGTCTAAGGTAAGGTAGGGAATGGGTAAACCTTTGAAAGTGGTTCCTGGCATGCATTTTTGCATTGACATATAAGTCTCTGTGTGTTTAGCATGAGGAAAGTCACTAACACTTAGGAGAGTCCAGAGGCTCTCACAAGCCTGGGAACAGGATCCTTACTTAGGAATGTGGCCCCCAAAGAGCTCTCCAAGGCTGCAGAAACTTATTTTGTGTGTATGTGTTGAAGGTTTGGAAGGCTGTGGGAAGAGGCAGTACCTTGTCTTTCTGGAATACTAAGGTCCTCCCCTATGGTGTGGTTCTGTATAGTTGAGGTCCTGCAGTGTGACATGGAACGGGTGCAGTCCTTCAGTGCAGAGAGGATATTCTGTCCTTTGGATGGAGCAATGGCAGATACACTTTCTTGCCTGTGTCTATGCAATGGTAACCTGTATTTGTAAGTGCAGCGTGAACTTGATTAGGATAGTATATGTTTATATTTGTTTCATAGAATATGAGAAAATGTTAATAATGAATATTATATTTTGAGGAATACATACATACGTCACCAAGATTCATGAATTTAACCCTGAATAATGATTTTCTTGAAAATGGTGTAATTTTCAGATAAAAGAACCCATCCACATATTTAGTTTTTCTAAAAATGGAGTGATAAATTTTAAGTAAATAATGTCTAATAAAAACATACCTTTATCTTCCTGGAGAACATCTGCAAAGCAAAAAATCCAAAATAAACAAAAATCTTGCCATTAATCTGAGAATATACCTGTAATTAAGTTTTCTAATCTTAAATTTAATGTACAATGTAAAAGTCAACTATCTTTGGTCATGTGAAATTTGATATGCTAAATAGGTTATGAATAGTTTGGGACATACACAAGCTCTGTCAGTAAAACTTATGTGACCTTGATAAGACACATTTGAATCTAAATTAAATTCCTTTCTCTGTAAATATTTAAGTTAATTTAAATTTATTAGGAATTCCTTACAATAAATTAAATAAAACTTCAATAGGCAATTTATATTCACTGTAGTTCAATGTAATTCCAGATATTGAAACCAAATAATATCAAGTATTCTCCTTGAGAATCAATATCTATTGTATTGGATCTACTCAAAATAGTATCTTTAATTTGTGTTCAACTTTGTAGAAGCATTGACTTTTTTTAGGGGAGGGACAATGAGAGAGAAAGAGAGAGAATAAAGTTTATTTAGTTTTTTTTATGTGGGTTTTGTGTTGCTCTGACACTTCGTTGTGTATGTGGTGCTGGGGTTAGAACCAGCATCCTCCGCATGCCAAGCAAGGTTTGTAACCGCTGATCCACCACTCCAGCCTTGAAGCGTTGAGATTTTAATACAAACTATATCAATATTACATAGATACCATTGTCATAAACATATTATACATAAACAATTGCCCAAGCAGGATTAACAAATTCTGGAATATCATCTAAAAATAACTAAAAATCTAAAAATAAATCATGATATAATTTTATACAGGAAAATCTGATTTCAGAACTTATTAGAGATATAGGAACAAATACTTTTTTCTCCAATTTGACTAAAATAAATGAATTAACTAATTCATTAATGTTAAAATGAACCAAGAAAGTCATGTTGGAATATTCAGGAATAAATATAATTCTTTAATTTTAAGACAAAAGAATGACATACAAATGATCAATCATGGAGTCACAGTTATGTGGTTCTTCACTGGACTTTCTTTTAGTGTATTCCTTCTAACTTTTCTTCCAGAATCTCTTCCACTGACTATATGGTCCATTGTGTACACTCAAGAAAGCTTGACATGTGTGGAATGACAATTTAACATATAACTCCTCTGCTTTTTTAATATGCTGAGTGATTCCCCACTTTTCCTTCCCAGTGTTTAGCTCTCAGTTGTGTTGTCAACATTCAGGCCAAGATTCTCAGCCTGGAGAGATCTGCATTGCTGCCCAACGAGGCCTACCTCTGCCTGGGTCCCCTGAAAGCAGCATTGGGGTAGACATCTCTTTCCTCTGATGGAACCTGAGTGGACCCATTGTATATACCAAAGCGCATACTAAGCTTTGAAAATTCTATCCTCCTAATTCTTCACGGTCCAACCCTGCAATACCCCTGCCGCAGCTCCACTCTCAGTTATTACTCAGCTCATCAGTCCATGGCTGCTCCCACCCAAACAGGATCCATTGACACTGGGAGGCCTCAGCATCACAGCAACCAAACTTAACATAACCGTGTTATTCACCTATTACTCAAGTCAAAAGTCAATATCAATTTCTGTTCTATTATTTCTGGATGTGTTAAAAAAATAACGGAAACAGTATTAACAAGTTTCCTCCTGATATTAACAACAGAAAATCGCTCCAAGATTACTCTGTGATTTAGACTTGTCATTGGGTGCTGGAGGAGGCTTTGTGGATATTAGATTGGAACAAAATTATTTTGCATTAGAAGGTCACAGATTTGAGGGATAAGCATGGAAAGACCTGGTCTGAAGATCCCCCAAGCTGTATGTCCTGGAAAGAATTCACCATACATTGGGATACAGGTCTTCATGAATGATTTAGTGCTATTCTTTTGCATGTGCGTTGGTTATCATGATGAAGGAATGGGTTTGGCACCTTTCACCTCTCTATGTCTTCTACATGCCTTTCTATCTTCTAGGAAAAATGTTAAAGCAAGATTTTCCTTACATGATGCAGTTCCCTTGGTTTTGGACAAACCATTCTCCACAAGGGTAAGAAATAAATTGTGGTTTTAAATGAATAAAGGTGGGGCTGGAGTGGTGGCTCAGCGGTTAAGGCGCTTGCCTGACATGCGCAAGCACGCAAATTCAAACCCTAGCACCATGTACACAATGAAGTCTCAGAGCACCGAAAGCCACATGTAAAACTAAATAAAATTGATTCTCTCTTTCTCTCTCTCTCACTGTCCCTCTCTCTTTGAAAAAATAAAAAAATAAATAAATGAATAAAGGTATTGTAAAATGCCTACTTCCTGGAAATCTATTATAGAAACAAAAAATAGGTTAATACAACATGAATGAATATATACTTTGAAATAGTTATTTGCTTTTCCACTTCCACGTATAATTGTTTTTTTCTTAGAGATGTAACCTTTCTTCACTTCAGTTGTAAAAGCTTTTACAATTTTCTTTACCATAATAAGCTATTAATTTCAAACAATGAGTTGTGTATAAACATTGGAAAAATAAATAAGTTAAAGTTTAAAGTACAGGATATATCTGAAGGCCATAATACATTCAATGAGTAGTTTCTTTTCCTAGGCCCACAGGAAGAATTTATACACTTGGTCAAGAACTGGCCACATGGAAGAGGATTTTGTCAGGTTTTAGTTTGCATCTTAGTCACATCTATTTCGGCAAAAGCAGGTACAACTTTGCAAATACCCTGCTAAATGCCATCCTCATACACCTGTGGAATCTGGTTTCATGTCTAACCTAAGGTAGGCCTTGTGTAATCCTTTGAAAGTGTTTCCTGACATGTTGTTCTTGTTTATTTGCATTGACACAGATAACTCTGTCTGTTAGGAAGGTGGAGTGTCATGAATTTAGGAGAGTTCAGAGGCCATCAAAAGCCCAGAGAGCAGTCTCCTTACTCAGGCATATGGCCCCTACACAGGTCTCCCAACCTGCAGCAACTTATCTAGAGTTCATGCATTGGAGGTTTGGGAGGCCCTAGGAATAGGCAGAGCCCCTTCAGAGCACAGTGGACTATCTCCTGTGGTATGGCTGTGTGTAATGGAGGTCCTACTGTGTGAAGTGGAACAGGCCCCTTCATCCAGAGCAGTAGAACATTCTGTTCTTTGGGTCAAACAATGGCAGAGACACTTTCTTGCCTGCTTCTATGCAGTGGTGACCTGTTTTTGAGAGTGGACTTTGGAGTTTCTAGAGCAAAATGATGTTTTACTTACTCAGATATGGAAATTCTGGATTAAGAAAACATAGATTTATATTTATTTTACTGACTTTGTGAAAACCTTAACCGTTGAAAGTTATACTGTGAGGAAGGAATGCTTATTTCACACAGGTTCATGAATTTAGCCTTCCCATAACCATTTCCCTGAAAATGGTGAAATCATCATGTTAAAGACACCATCGATGTATTTAATTCCCTAAAAAAGGAGTAATAAATTCAAGTAGGAAATGTTGAACAAAAACATACCATTATTCTTTTGGAGATCATCTAAAATGAAAAAAAATTAAAGAGAAATGAATATAGTGATTAATCATGAAAATGGTAATTCAATAAAATTTTTGTATCCTTAAGTTTCTGCATCATGTGAAAGTCAAAAATCTTTGGTCAAGTGAGATTTGTTGTAGGTAAGTAGGGTAAGAGAACTTTTAGATAAACACCAGCTATGTCAGTAATACTTATGTGAGCTTGATAGGAGAATACCCAATATAAAATATTATTTTCTATGTGAATATTTAAGCTAAATTTTATATGAATTCAGAATTCCATACAATAAGTTGAATGAAACTTTAATGGAAAACTTAAATTCTCTATGGTTTTATGGAATCCCATATAATAGTAGCACATAGAATTATGTTTTTTCCTTGAGAATTAACAGCTAATAGTATTGATTCTAAACAAAATAATATCTGTAATTTGTGTTCAGCTATTAAAAGCATGGACATTTTAATACTAATTATAAATAATATATAACCAATATATTATATAAATACCATTATTATAGATCCATTACATAAATCCTTGACCAAGCATGATTAATAAATGCTGGAAGACCTTTGAAGAAAAAGAACTCATAATAAAATTTTATGCAGGGCTATCAGATTTCAGATCCATTAAAATATAAAAAATCTAAATCAAACTTTTTTTTACAAACCAGACAAAAATTAATGAATGGGAGACAAATTAATTAATGTTAAAATGAGCCAAGTATGCAATGTGGAAACTTTTAGGAATAAATATGATTCTTTAATTTTAAGAACAAACAATGAGAGGCAAATAATCAATCATGGGCTCATAAGTTATTCATGCACTAGAGTTTCTCTTAGTAGATTCCTTCTGACTTTTCATGCTGAATCCCTTCCACCAAGTATGTGGTGCACTGTATACAATCTAGAAACCATGACATATTTGGAACGTCAATCTAGCATAACACTCCTCTGATATTTAACAATCTGAATTATATCCCAGTTTTCTTTCCCAGTGTTTAGCTTTCACTTTGGTTGACAACGTTTAGGCAAAGATTGCCAGCCTGGAGGGATCTGCATTTCTGGCTGCCTAGAACTTGCCCTCCCTGCGTTCACTAAAAGTCAGTCATGGGGCAGATATCTCTCTTCTCATATGGAACAATAAGTAGACACATTCCATATCACAGAACCTGTTGAGCTCCCTGCCTGCTCAGCCTCTTAATACTTCACCGTCCAACCATGCACTATCCCGGACACTGCCACACAGTCATTGATTCCTCAGCTTCTCAACTCAGGGATGCTCCCTCCCCAACAAGACCCAGGGACTCATCCAGATGTTGTGGGAGGAGTCAATTATCCTGAATAAGGGGCATTGGGATCCCTTAGTGCTACATCCACCCAAAGCCAATGTAAGTGTGATATTCACCTACTGCTCAAGTAAAATAAAAATAAATGTCAATTTCTCTTCCATCATTTATGGATGAGAAGAAATCAAACACAAAATTAACAAGTTTCCTCCTGATCTTAACTACAGAAAATCTATGCTGGAAGACTCTGTGCTTTAGACTTGTCATTGGGTGCTGGAGGAAGTTAAGGCTTTGTGGATCAAAATATTTTGTATAAGGAGGTCACACATTTGAGGGATCAGAGAAGAAAGACCTGGTCTGAAGATTCTCTGAAGTTTATGTCCATGGAAAGAATCCACCATGCTGTATTGGGAGAACTGTCTTCATGAATGAATTAGTGATGTTATAACTTCATGTGGGTTGGTTATCATGGGAACACTCCTGATGAAGGAACGGATTTAGTCCCCTTCACCTCATTATGGCTTCCACATGCTTTGTAGTCCTTCTATCTTATAGGGAAAAATGATGAAGTAAGATGTCCCTGGTAATAGGAAGTTCCCCTGTCTTTGGATAACCCAGTCTCCCAGAAGGTTAAGAAGTTAATTTTGTTTTGAAATAAATTAAGGTATTAGTAAAATGCCACTCCCTAGTATTCTATTACAGGAACAAAAAACATGTTTATACAATGTGATGAATGAAATGATTTGATATAATTATTTGCACATCTCCTTCCATGAATGGTTTTTTTCAAGACAAGTACTTTTTATTTATCTCATTAAAAAAAAAAACAACACTTTATTTTAAATAAAGAAAGCTGTTAATTCCAAATAATGATAATGAGTTGGGTATAAGTATTTGCTCAGTAAATTACCAAAGTTTAACATACAGGGCATATCTGAAGTTCATTCTAAATTCAATGAGTGGTTTCCTCACATAGGCCCACTGGAATCATTTTTACACTTGGTAAAGTGCTGACCTTATGGAGGAGGATTTTATCAGTCAGGAATTCTGCATCTAAGTTTCCTCCATATTAAAAAACAAACAAAGGGATAACTTTGCAAATACCCTTCTTAATGCCATTATAATATACTTTGTGGAATCTGGCCTCATATCTAAGTGTTTAAGGTGAGGTAAGCAAAGGGTAAACCTTTGAAAGTTTTTCCTTGGAGTGCTGTTCTTGTTTTTTTTTTTTTTTTCTGTTACTTTTTCTTTTTCTTTACTTTTCTTTTTTTTTTCTCTGACACAGAAGTCCCTGTCCGTTTAGCACAAAGTGAGTGGCACATTTAGGAGGGTCAAGAGGTGCTCAGAAGCCCAGGGAACAGGTTCCTTCCCCAGAGATGTGACCCACAGACAGCTCTCCCAGGCTGCAGCAGCTTATTCTGTGAGTATAAGATTGAGATTTAGGAGGACCTAGGAAATGGCAGTTTCCCTTCATCCTGGGACCCAAAGGCCCATCTCCTCTGTGTGGCTGTGTGTATTGGTGGTCTTACTGTGTGAAGTGGAGCAGGCCAAGTCCTCCAGAGCAAAGAGGGCATTCTGTCCTTTGGATTGAACAATGGCAAAGACAATTTCTTATCTGTCTCTGTGCAGTGATAATCTGTATTTGAAAGTGAAATGTGGACTTTCAAGAGCAAAATGATGTTTTAGTTAATCAAATGAGGAATAGTAAATTATATATTTATATTTGTTTCACTGAGTATGTGAAAATTGTAAAAATTGAAGGTTATATTTTCATGAATATATACATACTTCAATCAGGTTCATGAATTTTGCCTTCCCATAAACATTTCCTGGAAAATGGTGATATTATAGCTTTAAATCCCATCAAACATATTTATGTTCCAAAAAATGAGTGATACATTCAAATTGGAAATATTTAAAAATACATACGATTATTCTTCAAAAGAGCATCTGAAAAGCAAAAAGAAATTAAAAATTGTGAATTAAGCATGAAAATAGAATTACAATTAAGTTTTATAATACTTAAGTTTCTGCCCCATATAAAAGTCTATAATCTCATCTGAGATTTGTTGTAGCTAACTGGGTTAAGAATATTTTGTGACATGCATCAGCTTTGTCAGTAAAACTTTTGTGAGTGTGATAGGAGAATATCCAACTTAAAATGCAATTGTGTTTTATGTGAATATTTAAGCTAATTTTAATGATTTAATTTCATTTTAAATGAAATTTTTATGGACAACTTAAATTCACTGTGGTTTTATGAAATCTCTTATAATGATAGCAGATAAAATCCTGTTTTTTGTTTGAAAATGTATAGCTATGTTACTGATTCTAATCAATTTAATTAGTATTCAGCTATAAAAATGCATTCACATTTTAATGCTAACTATAACAAATATTACATAAATACAAAATATCATGAATACACTATACAAAAACAACTTCCCAAGGAGGATTGACGTATTCTGCAAGATCTTGAAACTAAAAAGAATTCATGATACAATTTTATGCAGGTTAATCTGATTTCAGATTCCAAAAAATATATAAACTCCAAACCAAACATTTTTCCTCTAACTACACAAAAATTAATGAATGGAGGACAAATTCATCAATGTTTAAATATCCAAATATGCCAAGTAATTTAGGAATAAATATGATTTTTTAAATTTTCAGGCCAAACACTAAAGGGCAAATATTGAATGATGGGTTGACTGTTAACTTGTTCATACTCTGGGGTTTTTCTTAGTGGATTCCTTCTAACTTTTCTTGCAGAATCTCTTCCACCAAATATATAAACCATTGAATACACTCAAGAAAATGTGACATGTTTGGAATGACAATCACAAATATCACTCCCACGCTTTTGGACATGCTGAAGGATTTCCCAGTTTTCTTGCCCAGTGTTTTGCTTTCCATTTCATGGAGAGCATTCTTTTAATGATTGCCAGCCTGGAGAATTCTGCATTGCTGACCTCCTAGAACTTGCTTTGCCTGGGTTCCCTAAAAGTCAGCCATGGGGCCACCAAGTCTCTCCTCTGATGGAACAAGGAGTGGGCACATTCTGTACTTCAGTGCTGCCTGAGCTCCCTGCCTGGTCAGCTTCTTCCCTTCTTCACAGTTCAACACTACACTACCCCTTCCTCAGCCCCAATGTCACTGATTCCTCAGCTTCCACCCCAACTGGCTCCAAGGACTTTCATCCTGCTGCTGTGGGAGGAGTCACTCATCCTCACTGAGGGAGCACTACCAACAACAGAAGGAGCATAAGTGTATTGCTCAAGTAAAAAATAAATGTAAGTTTAGCTTCTGTTATTTCTGGATGTGAAAAAAAAAAACAACAAATGTTAACAAGTTTGCTCCTTTACTTAATCACAGAAAATCCATCCATGAAGACTCTATGCTTTAAACTTGTAATTGAGTGCTTGGAGGAAGTTAAGTCTTTGTGGATAATAGGATGGGACAAGTGTATTTTGCATGAGAAAGTCCCAAGTTTGAGGGATCAAGGAGGAAAGACTTGGTCTGAAGTTCCCCCAAAGTTTATGTCCCGGAAGGATTCCACCAGGCTGCATCGGGAGAGCTGCCTTCATGAATGAGTTAGTGCAGTTATCTTGCATGTGGGTTGGTTAACATGGGAACATTCTGATAAAGGAATTGATTTGCCACCCTTCATTTATCTGCGTCTTCCACATGTTCTGTAGCCTTTCTATCTTCCAGTGGAAAATGATGAAGCAAGATGTCCCTCACAACATGCAGTTTTCCAGGCTTTGAACAAATCAGTCCAGAAGGATAAGAAATAAGTTTTGTATTTAACAAATCAAGGTATTTGTAAAATGCCTACTCCCTGTTATTCTACTAAAGGATCAAGAAAAAAAGGTTAAAAAATATGACTGAACCTAATAGTTTGAAGTAGTTATTTGCTTTTCTATTTTCATGTATGAATTGTTTTTTTTTCTTAACAAAGTGCACTTTGTTCACTTCATATTTAAAAAAAATTTACATATTTCTTTACTGTGAAAAACGGTTAATTCTGAATAGTGAGAATGAGCCTGATAAAATAGTGGAATAATAAATAAATAACAGTTTAAAGTACAGGATATATCTGAAATCCATACTAAATTTAATGAGTGGTTTCTTTGCATCAGCTTACTGGAAGCATTTTTACACTGGGTAAAGTCCTAACCATATTGAGGAGGATTTTTTCAGGCATGAACTCTGAATCCTAGTCACCTCCATTTCAGCAAAAGCAGGTGCATCTATGCAAATGCTCTTCTAAATGTCATCTTCATAATCCTTGTGGGTTATGGCCTCCGGTCTAAGGTGACATAGGCAATGGGCAAACTTTCAAAGTGAATCTTGGCATGCTGTTCTTGTTTCCTTGCTTTGACACAACATTTCTGTATGTTTAAAATACAGAAAGTCACACGTTAGTACCCACCACAAGCCTTGGGAGCAGGCTGCTTACCTAAGAATGTGGCCCCAGATAGCTACTCCAATCTGTAGCATCATATTTTATATGCACGTGTTCGGCTCTTTGAAGGACCTAGGTAGAGACAGTGACTCTTCATTCTGTGATCCAAAGGCCAATCTCTTATGGTGTGGCTGTGTATTGGAGGTCCTACTGTGTGAAGTGGAGCAGGCCCAGTCCTATAGTGCAGAGAGGACATTCTGTCCTTTGGAATGAACAATGGCAGAGATACATTCTTGTCTGCCTCTATGCAGTTCTTCCTTGTATTTGAAAGTAGTGTGTGTACTTTCAAGAGCAAAATGAGGTTTTAGTTACTCAGGTGTAGGTTTCCTGAATTAGAAAATTATGTTTATGTTTGTATTACTGAATATATGAAAATCTTAAACATTGAAGTTTATGTATTGAAAAATACATGCATACTTCAACCAGGTTCATGAATTTAGCTTTTCCATAATAATTTCCTGTAAAATGGTGAAATTATCATGTTAAAGAACTCATCAACACACTTAATTTCCTAAAAAATAGTGATTAATTCATGTATAAAATTTAACAACAACATACCATTATAATTCACGAGAGCTTCTGAAAGACAAAAGATTAAACATGAAAATACAACTACGATTAAAGTTTTATGATTCTTAAATTACTGCAGTATGTAAAAGTTAATAATCTTTGATTATGTGAGTTTTAATTAGCTAAATATATTATGAACATCTTGTGATATATATCAGGTTTGTCAATAAAACTTACGTGACCTTGATAGGAGAATATCCAATCTAAAATGCTAGTTTTTTCTATGTGAATATTTAAGCTAAATTTAAAATCAAATTAAATGCCATAGGATGTGTTGAGTGAAATTTTAATAGACACATGAAACCACTGTGGTTTTATGAAATCCCATATAATTTTACAAGATAAAATCATGTTTTCTCCTTGAGAATTAATAGCTATGATACTGGTCTCATCAAAATGATATCTGTAATTCATTCCCAACTATGAAAAATATTTGACATTTTAAAAATAACTTTTATGAATATTACATAGATACCAATATCATAGATATATCAATTGCCAAAGGAGGATAAAGAAATTTTGGAAGGACTAGGAACCAAAAAGAATTTGATATAATTCTTACAGGATAATGTGATTTCTGATGCCATTAAAAATATATCTCCCAAAGTGGGGAGATTGTGATCTGGCATCAGCCTTGGCTTGCTCTGACATTATGCATGTAATCATGATTATGTGGCAAAGATTCCTTCCTTTATGTATGATTATGTTGAATGAAAATATGAAATCTAAAAAACACTTTTTTCCCTACCTGTCCAAAATTAATAAATGGAAGACAAATTCATCAATGTTAAAATGAACCAAGTATGTCATATGGATTAATTTAAGACAAATATGATTTTTTTTTAATTTTCAGAGCAAACACTAAGGAGCAAATAGCAATCATGGGCTAACTGTTAAGTTGTTCAAGCACTGGAGTTTCTCTGAGAGGTTTCCTTCTAACATTTCTTGCAGAATCCCTTCCACCGAATATATGGTCCATTGTACACACTCAAGAAAACATGATATATTTGGAATGACAATTTAACATATAACTTCTCTACTTTTTAACATGCTGAATGATTTCCCAGGTTTCTTGCCCACTGTTTAGCTTTCAGTTTCATGGACAGCACTCAGGTAAAGATCAACAACCTGGAGAAATCTGCATAGCTAGTGGCCTAGAAATTGTTCTGACTGGGTTCCCTGAAATTAAGCCTTGGGGAAGCCAAGTTTCTCCTCTGATGGAAACAGGAGTGGGCACATTCTGTAATGCAATGCCTACTGAGATTCCCGCATGCTCATCCTCTTCCCTGATTCACATCCAACACTGCAGTACCCATGTTTCATCCCGGCTATCACTGACTCCTCTGCTCATTAGCCCAGGCTTGCTTCCTCCCCA
>PVKS010044293.1:0-14391 GCA_004027875.1 Aplodontia rufa
AACAGATTGGAAATCCTACCACCAGTGATCATAGAAACAGAGGATATATCCACACAAGCAATAATAAAACAAAAGGCATGAGACAAGTTATAAGTATGTCCTCCAAATGGTCCCAGGTCCAAAATAAAAGGAACAGTAGGTAGTCCTAAAGAAGAGTTTGTAGTGAACAGGGCAGGATAAGAACTAGAGAAAGCAGACAGAGGTAAAGGACAAGGCCAGGCTTTTACAATATTCCAAAGTTGTCTGTGTTCCCTGCTAACAAGGGGGAGAAGTATCCCCAGCGCCAGGAGGATCATCACCATGCCGTTGCTCTTCGTCATCTTGAAGGTTGCCTTCCAGTTGTGCAGGCTTGATCAGTCATTCAGGTACCCAGATTGGCAATGATGCTTCCTGTGGGAAAGCACAAATAGATCCTCGGCTCCAGATTAACACTGGATCCAGGCCATTCCATTGACCTGACAAAACATCTTTCCAGAGGACTGAAGGCCATTTGCTGTTAGAAGGTTCAGCATGACGGATGGCAGGAGAACGTCCATCCGAGTCAAAGTTCAAAAAATTCAAAGTGAATAAGGCAATAGAGAGTTTATCCTTAGGGGCTCTGAAGGATGCCCCTATTCCCCTTTTTTGTTTAGTTAACATAGCTTTTAGAGTCAGGTGGGCACGTTCAATGACACCTTGGCCTGTGGGGTTGTAAGGAATCCCCGTAACATGCTGAATGCCAAAGCTGGAACAGAATTGTTTAAAGGCCTGAGAGGTGTATCTGGGACCATTGTCTGTCTTAATTTGTCGTGGAAGCCTGAGAGTAGAGAATGTCAAGAGACAATGAGTAATAATATCTTTAGCTTTCTCACCAGCCAGGGGTGTAGCCAAGATGAACCCAGAGAATGTATCCACAGTAACATGTAGGAATTGTAATTTGCCGAACTCTGGGTAGTGGGTAACATCCATTTGCCAGAGATGGTTAGGCAATAATCCCTTGGGGTTAACTCCCAAAGGGGGCAAAGGAAGGAAGGTAACACAATTAGGACAATTTTTTACAATGTCCCGAGCTGTAGCCTTAGTAAGGGAGAAGTGTGAGCGCAAGGTGGAAGACTTGACGTGGAATTTAGAGTGAAAGTCCTTAGCTTGTTCTATGGTGGGAAAGATATGAGGGTCCCTGGTAGCAAGATCTGTGACCTCATTACCAAAGGACAATGGACCTGGAAGACCAGAATGTGCTCTAATATGGGATATGAAGAAAGGATTTTTTTCTATCCCAAATAAGTTTTTGTAGAAGAGATAAGCAAGAGACAATGGATGAATTTTGGGCACTCATACCTGCCAACTCCAAATTGTGGACAGCATTAACAACATATTTGCTATCTGAATATAAATTGAAGGGCTCAGGGTGAGTCTTGAAAACTTCTATGACCATGAAAAGCTCAGTCTGTTGGGCAGAAGTAGTAGCAGTCAACACAGTTTGAGTATGATTACTAACTGTGATAGCCCCTGTGCCATCCTTTGATCCATCAGTAAATATTAGGGTGGCATTAGTAATAGGTACTTTCCTAGTAACAACAGGGAATATAATGGGATGGCGATCCCAAAACTGCACAAGGGGATCTGCTGGCATATGATTATCAAAACTGGCTTGGGTGCTAGTATAAAGTATGGTCCACAAGGAACAATTATTAATGAGATACTGCAACTGAGCAGCAGAATATGGGGTAATAATAACAGATGGGTGGGTGCCAAAGACAGATATAGACACCTTTAGTGCCTTCAAAATAATCTCTACCATCATTTCAGGGTAGTCTGATATCACCTTATTGGGAGAATAGGACAAGTGGATCCACAACAGGGGACCCTCCTGCCAGAACATGCTAGTAGGAAGGCTGGTGGTAGCTAAAACAATTAGACTCAAAGGCTTTTCTAAATTTATCCTATCCAGGTGAGCTTTTTCCATGGCTTGTTCTACCCTAAGAAGAGCCCCACGGCCCTCCGGGGTGAGTTCTCGGGGAGAGTTGGGATCTGAGCCCCCTCTGAGTATGTCAAAAAGTGGAGCCAGGGCTGAAGTGGCAACTTTAAGAGAAGGACGTATCCAATTAATGTCCCCCAATAATTTCTGAAAGTCATTTAAGGTCATAAGGTGATCCACTCTAATGGTTATTTTAGCTGGTTTAATCATGTGATCCTGAATAGTGGATCCCAAAAATTGCTTTGTTCCTGTCATCTGCACCTTTTTGGAAGCTATAAATAACCCTCCAATGCTCTAGAGTTTCCACAGTTTTAGAATAACCCTTTTGTAAGATGGCATCATCTTCATGAGCCAGTAAAATGTTATCCATATAATGATAGATTAAAAGGTCAGGATATTGTTTTCTTACTGTGTGCAGGGCTTTACCCACATAGATCTGGCACATAGTGGGGCTATTAGCCATGCCTTGAGGGAGCACTATCCACCCATATCTACTATTAGGGTACATATTATTGGCAGAAGGGACAGTGAAAGCAAATCTTTTGCAATCCTCTTCATGTAAGGGGATAAAGAAGAAACAATCTTTAATATCTATAACAGTGCAAGGCCAGTCTGCAGGGAGAGTCGATAACACCGGAAGCCCTAGTTGAATAGGTCCCATAGGTTCCATGATGGAATTGATTTCCCTCAGATCATGCAATAATCTCCACTTTCCAGATTTCTTTTTAACGATAAAAATCGGAGTATTATAAGGAGAGGTGGATGGTCTGATATGTCCAGTCTCTAACTGCTGCTGTATCGACTTTTGGGCCGTGTCCAATTTTTCTTTAGAGAGGGGCCACTGAGGGACCCAAACAGGAGTCTCAGATTTCCATGTAATTTTTAATGCCTCAGTGGCCCCTGGGAAAAACCCAACCCTTCCCTATACTTATTAGGGGAATATTCAACAGGTGCTATGATCCCCTGACTGTTCTTTCCAAGGCCCTGGGCCCAAATATGTCCTTGGCTTAACATCATTAGATTAGCCTGAGAACTACTATATGCAATGTCTGAGGTTAGAAATAGGCCCATGCCATCCATGATATCTCTTCCCCATAAATTTACTGGGAGGTTATCAAGGACATAGGGTTGAACCACACCTTCATGGCCCTCGACATCTTTCCATTTCAATATCTTAGCACTCCTATCAGGGTTGGAGGCTGTTCCTAAACCCCTGAGTGTTTGAAGTGCCTTGTCAAGAGGCCAGGACTTTGGCCAATCTGCTAATCTAATGATACTTTTATCAGCTCCAGTATCCAACAATCTTTGAAAATGCCTACCTTCTATCATTAAATTTGTCATGGTCCTTTGTTTTAAATTCAAGGATAGGAAGGCGATACTAGTGCCAGTGGACCCAAGCCCTCTATGTCCTCTGATAACCTCCTTGGAAGGATATTTCTCATGACAACTGGGTAATACCAGTAATTGTGCTATACGGTCACCAGGGAACACAACAACTACACCTCAAGGAGCTGCTGCAAGTATTTTAATTTCTCCCATGTAGTCAGGACCAATAACTCCAGGAGTAATCATAAGGCCCTTCAAAGTGGATGAGCTCCTTCTCAAAACCAATCTTACCATCCCTTTAGGTAGAGGAATGTTAACAGTAGTAGGAATTTGTTGTACTCCCATACCTGGGGTTAATATTGCTCTGGCGGAGGCACAGAGGTCCAATCCTGCGCTCCCTCTTGTTTGTCGAATTGGGGCATCAATGGGAAGTGAGTGCGTGGCACTGTCTGGATGGCCCCATATATTTGTGGGCCCCGAGGCTGAGGGCCCTGCTTCCCATTTTTTGGAGGTACAGGAGGTAATGGATTACCGTCTTTATCTCTTGTGGACCTGCATTCATTAGTCCAATTATTTCCTTTCCTGCAACAACGATGCATCCCTGGGGGACCTGAGTTAGGGCAGTTTCTCTTCATATGACCAGGTTTTCCACATTTAAAGCAATTCCCCTGGGTCCCTCCTCCTCCCTTCATGCCTTGCGTGATTGCCGCTGCCATCACCTGTCCTTGAATAACTGCCTCATTAATATCTTTGCATGCTTTCAAATATGCAGATAATTCCTTATTTCTCCAAGGCCTAATAGCTTCTTTACATCATTTATTTGCTTGCTCATAAGCAAGTTGCTTAACTAGGGGCATGGCTTGGTCTATGTCCCCAAATACACGACTGGCAGTCTGCATTAATCTGTCCACAAAATCTGCATATGGCTCATTGGCTCCTTGGATGACCTTAGATAATTGCCCTTGTAAGTCTCCTGTGCCGGAAAGAGTTTTCCAGGCTTTGAACAGCTGCGGCACTTATCTGCTGGTACACACCTGGATGATAATTAATTTGCTGTGCTTGTCCTTCGTATTGTCCCATACCTAAAACATATCCAGATTCCATTGAGGGTTGCCCACATTAGCATTTAGACAAGCGAGATCTAAGCAGCGCTCTTGATTAGCAACTTTCCACAATAGGTATTGACCCCCAGACAGACATGCACGGGCAAGATTCCCCCAATCTAAAGGTGTAAGGTTAGAAGAGCCCAAGGACTCTAATAGGGAGAGTGTGAATGCTGCTTGCACTCCATAAGTCATGACTGCTTCTTTTAATTGCTTGACTACCTTAAAATTCACAGGTTCATGGTATCGGGTGCCATTTGCATCCTGCAATACAGGAAAGGCCCCAGGATCTGTGGAGTCATTAATGTCCTTCCATGTAATCTCCTCCACCCTAGATTTACCCTGAGCGGTGGAACAGTGGGATGAGCATTTACAACAACACCCATCATTATATGCAGGAGGCATGGGGGGGACACTAGGACCTTTTCCTTGCTGCTCTCTGATCTGAAGATCCAGCTCTATCAGCGTTGAATCAGATAGCTCGTCTAGGTCCTCTCCGAGTACGGACGAGGTTGAGCTTGCCTTAATTTCTTCTAATACTTCCTCTCCCTTTTGGACAATATCTTGTATTTCCTCTTTCGGGGTCTGTAAGGAACGCGCACCAGATTCCATATGGCTAGCACTCCTACTGGGAGTGCTTTTTCCTTATCTTGCTCATGCAGTTCTTCCCCCAAGTGTTCCCATTGAGGGATATTCAATAGCCCTTCCTCTAGAAACCAAGGGCAACACTTCTCCACCATCCTAAGGAATGCCCTGGCCATGGCCATTTTTAAAGGCATACCATTTCTTTTCAATAGTTCCTTAAGTGGTTGTTCCATTCCCATTCGTTACATTTCCGAACCCATGGTGGATTTCAAGCCCTAACAAAATTGCAACTACAACAATACTAAAAAACCACACCAACAGTAAAATCACAAAGACACACAGAACAAAATTTTTCCAACAAAACGCAGGACGTCCTACCCTAGCTCTAAGCTAGTGCTTCCTCTCCTCACGGGAGCTCAATGCTAACCTCGAGGTTCCTGCTTTTTAGATTGCAGCTTTTGAATTTTTACTTTCACTTCAGCACTCTATTGAATAGAGTTCTTGTCTATCTCTAACAACTTACCTTGCCTTAGCCACTTATCACTGTTTTCGGAGGGTTCCCCATACGGGCCACCATTTGGCGTGCTCTACCAGTGAAGTGGCAATAAGGACACGTACACTCTTGTTGCTTGCGGAGATCTCGCTTTAATCAGGAAGTTACACTGCTTATATAGAGAAAATAGTCCAATCAGCAGGTTGTTGCTATGAGGAAGAAAACTCTGTTGGCTCCTATTGGCTGTCCCTAGGTGGTCAGATATAGCAAGCATACGAACCAGGAACAGCAAGAGGTCAGCTGGCCAGGCTTGGCCAGCCGCCAGCCGCCATTTCAAAGCTGCCTGCGTGGCATGCCCTCCGGGTGCCGCCCACCACATCATGGTTTTATCATATTTTACTGTGTTAAACTCAAGAATATAATTATTCCTCAATTATGATAAATATTATACACTTTCATATTTTTAAATTTGGCTCTGTTGCTTACGAATGTTAATGCCTAATTTCCAAATAATGCTTTGGCAAAGTTAAAACACAATACTTATGCCAAAAAATATGATTGTCTACTTTTATTTTTGCAAGAGGACAGTAAAAACAATACTATTTTGAATATCCATGAAATTGTTTTTCAGTGTCTTCATTCAGGTGAATAATAGTTTTAAAAGCACATGGTACACATTTTTATGTTAATGTTTTATAAACTTCCATTGGGCAAGAACATTTTATTGCTCATTGATTTTCATACACCCCTTTACAAATTGTGAATAGCTGTGCTCTCTGCTCTTCAAATGCTTCCTATTCCTTCCCTTCCTTCATGTATCAAGAGAACAAAATTAGAAGAAAAATTATTATATGCTATTCAAAGATCATTTATGCAATTGATCCCTTGTATAAGGATTATGATAAATTATAAATCCAGATTTTTATGTGGAAGACTAAATTTGTTTAATACTGGCTAAGCAAAATATACTTGCAAGATTCAAGTGTGTTAATTGTTGGGTCAGATTTGGATGAGGGCCAAAGATGTAATGCAAAGTACTTTTCTAGCACATAAAGAAGAAAACACCATATTTATCAAGAGAAATGCAGTTAATTTCAACTCTAAGCATATCTATAAAGCACTAATTTATAAAAAGCAATATATAAATAAATAAAAGAAAGACCAGTACAGTAGAGGAAGGGAAGCGAGAGAGAAGAAGATTGAAGGCTAAATTGGAGTCAATTACATTCCATACTTGTATGATTAAGTCAGAATGAACCACAATTTTATGTATAATTCACTTAAAAATTTCATGAGGAAAAAGACATCTCTACTTAGTCTCAAAAGTCATATAAACTTGGGGAAATTATTAGATAATTACTACATTATCACTACATCAGACTTTGTGTAGATGGAGAGTATACATTCAAAAGGAGTGCATTTAACTTCCATCATGTGGTTTGAAGTTCCTGTGAAGTTTATAATTCAGGAGAGAATTCTTAGGAGAAATGCAGAATGCATGCTTATTATAAAAAGAGAAACTTGATTTCATTGTCCCTATAATGACTCCCTTACAAAAACATAATAGATGATGACAAAAATAAAAATTTAAAATCTGACATCTAGTATATTATTCAACCTGGATAATAATAATAATGCTCAAGGCTGGAGCGGTTACGGTGCTTGCCTGGCATGTGCGAGTATGCGGGTTCAAACGCCAGTACCACCACGTACACAACTAAGTGTTTGAGCAACGAAAGCCATGTGAAAAACTAAATAAAAATTGATTCTCTCTGTCTCTCTCTCTCTCTCTCTCTGTCTGTCCCTCTCTTTAAAAAAAAAATAATGCTCTTGCTGAAGAACCTGCAAATTGTTATTACTCAATCCTAATTTATTGCAAAGGTGTTTTATAAATCCCTCTATAGATTATGATGAATATCCTGTGAAGACATTCATTTAAAATTTAGACATTATTTGAAAAAATAAGTTTTGACTCACTACACTTTAATTCATATTAGTTTTTCTTATGTTTTCTTTTAAAAATGTTCTATAAGGCATTCTAGGAGTATAATTGCATGATTTAAAAATGAAGGATCCACCATATACATTAAGAAATAAATAAGTAAACATTTCTGTGCATCCCTACCTAATCATACATTTATCTCTTCCTCCTTACCCTGCAGATAACATTTATACTCAATCTTGTAGTCGCCAGTCTCCAAAAGTTTTACACTTTTATGAAATACATATGCATTCATATATAATATGTGTTATATTTCTAGGGTTAGGATGTTTTTATCTACTAAATGATATGGACTGATCTTTTAATTCATTTGCTATTTTGCTGAATATTATATTTGTTAATATCACACCCAATGATAAACGTGTACTAGTGAATTTATTGTCATTCTGTATACATTTCATTATGTTTCTCTGTTATGGTTTGAATATGCGGTGTCCTCAAAAAACCAATTTGTGAGACAATGCAAAAAATTTCAGAGGTGAATGATTAGATTATGAGAGTTGTAACCTAATCAGTGGATTAACTAACTGAAACGGATTAACTAGGTGGTATCTACAGGCATACAGAGTGTGGCTGGAGGATGCAGATCACTGGGGGCTTGTGTTTGAGATTCATATTTTGTCCCTGGTAAGCAGATTTCTCACTGCTTCTTTGTTGCCATGTCCTGAGCTGTTTTTTCTCTGCCATTCCCCAGGCTCAGAACTATGGATTCAACAGCCTATTGGTGGAGACTTCTGAAACTGTGAGTCAAAATAAACTTTTCCTCCTCTATGTTGTTTTGTCAGATCTTTTGGTCACAGCTATGAAAAAACTGACTAAAACAGAATATATTATAATTATAGACTTATTTTACTGCTAATGTACATATGATGATGATTTCAATTGTTGCTATTGCACACTGTGCTAGTGTGAACACTTGTCTGTGTTACCGTGTACACCTAGATGAGGATTTTTTTATGCATGTACCCAGGAATACAAATTTTGGGCCTTAGTGAAAATTGTTCTAAAAATCTTTGTATTAAATGATACTCATTAAGAATACATAAAAATTCAAATTCTTCCTCATCTTCAAAAATACATGTCTACATCTTTATTTTACAACTGGATAACTCATATTCTTTATTTTTGCAAACAGTAAATACCTGCATTTTTATATAGTCTGTGCATTTTTACCATTTATAGATTCATGTAATGCCGTCACATAGTGATATGAAGTCATCCAATTATCCCCTCCAAAATTCTCCATTGATGCCTCTTTCTAGGGCCTGCCCACCTCAACCCCTGGCAAACATCAATGTGCTCTCTATCAATTTAGTTCGTTCAACTGAATTTCATACAAATGAAATCATACAGTATGGAAGATTTTGAGCCTGGCTTTTTATATTCACTCACTAAAATGTATCTGAGAGTCATCCATATTGTTGATATGATTTGTTTATCACTTTATATTTCTGAGTGGTATTACATTGTATGGATATGCTATGATTTCTTTATCCATTCACTCATTGGTGTTTTTGAACTATTTCAGTTTGAAGCAATTAAGATAGAGCTTCTGTAAAAATTTTTGTTAAGTTTTTTCATAAATGAGTTATCTTTGCTCTAGGGAAATTAACTAGGAGTGAGATTATTGGAAGTTATGGTAATTTTAATATTTTAGGAAATTGCCAAACTGGTTTTCATGAAGGCTGTACTGTTCATACATTCGCACTAGCAGGTTATGAGAGTTCCACTCACTTTACATGGTCAATTTTGCTCATTATAAACATTTTAATGGGTGTGTAACAATACCTACACATAGCATAATTTAGTATAATTAGTTCCCCCATACCTCCCTTTTCCAAACCCTCTCCGTTACCGAAATCCCCATCCTTTGCTTTCCTGGTATCCCTTCTATTTTCATGAGATCTTTCTTTGGCCCCTTTTTGCTTTAGCTTCCACATATGAGAAAATATTTGACCCTTGATCTTCTTAACCTTAATGTTTAAGCGTTTTGAACATATCATAAATGGTATGAGAAACAATTTAGTTTTAAAATACTGATTTTCCTGTATGAAGAGATGAAGTTGATATTTAAAGGTTCATATGTAAAGTCACGTATTATTTTCAGGAGATTGCTTGTAAGCCTTGGGATTTTCTACTTGATCAAACAGTTTGCTTGTGAACAAGGATATTTTTATTACTTTATTTTCAATCTTTGTTGCCTTCATTTTTCTTACTTTATTGCTTTATCCCCAAATACTAGTACAATGTTAAACAGGATCTATTTTTTCAATTATTATGAGAAAGTAATTCAGCAATTCATAATTAATAACAATATAAGGGGGCCAGAAGTGGTGGCTCAGCGGTGGAAGCACTTGCCTAACATGCATGAGGACCTAGGTTTGAAACCCAGCAGCACATACACAAGTGTCAGAGAAACAAAGGCCAGATGAAAAACTAAATAAAGTTGATTCTCTCTTTCACTCTCTCTCACCCTTTCTTAAAGAGAGAGAGAGAGAGAGAGAAACAATGTAAGATTTGGGTAGATGCCAGTTATCAGGCACTAGTGTGCCAGAGTTTCTACATAAATTAAGTTGATTTTTAAGTTTAAGTTTTGTATCAGTTGACATGATTATGTGTTTTATTTCTCCTTTACCTTTTTTTTCTCCTTTACCTTCTTAAAATGATGACTTCTGTTGATATTCTTTTAGATGATGAATTATACATTCATTCCTTGAATTACTCATGTTATATCTTCTACTTTTGCTAGGTGGCTATGTGTACTTGCTTTAATTAGGATGCACTTGTTATGATCTGGAATATCCCCCAAAGGCTCCTGTGTTGAAGGCTTGGGCTTTAATGCACAAGTGCTCAGAGTGGGCTTTGGGGAAACATGAGGATTCTGATCTCATTAATGGGTTACTCCACTGATAGATTAATAACTGAATGGACTATTGGGAATTGGTGAAAACTATAAGCGGGACTTAACTGAAGAGAGTGAATATTTGGGGTGTGCCATTAGGACATCTTGTCCCTGTCCACCTCTTTCTCTATTTTCCTCCTGACATGAAGTGAGCAGCCTCCTCTGACACATGCTCCCACCACCATCATGTTCTGTCTCCTCTCAGGCCCAAAGCAGTGGAGCCAATGAACCTTGTACAAGACCTCAGAAACCAGGAGCCAAAATAAATCATTATACATCTAAGTTTATTTTCTCAAGTTATTGTCACAGATATGAAAAGCTGGCTAACTTTTAAAATTATATATTAACTTCTGTGTACTTCCTAGTCCTCTAGAATATAAGCCATCCAAATCATAACTAATCCATTAATATTTTTAACAATCCCTTTATTACCGTATTTATCCCAGTGCTAGACAGACTTGGCAGTACATACATACTATTGAAGGAAGGAAAGGACAAAATAATAAAGAAATAGAAATACTTATTTTTTCCATGACACTGCATATCTAATCAGTTATGTGAATAAAATTTTTGACTTAAGTTGCACATAAATGACACCTTCCAGAAAGTTAAATAGGTCAAATAAACAAAATTTTACATATTATAATATAACAATAGCTGAATATTACAGGTAATCATATTATAAGTCAACTAAAAATTGTCTTACGTATGATTTAGAACACTATGTACTTAACAACAGAAACAGGTAAATAATATGAGAATATTGTTTTTTTAATTTCCCAATTACAAAAAATGCAGAGGAATTAATTAGGTAGTTCATAAAGTTAATGCGCTAGTCATCCCTTAGTGAAGCATCACTTAGCAATAATTTTAAAATATTCTGACATGTAGATTTATCCTCACATATATCATACACATACCATATCTTAACGTAACAATGAAGTTCAAATTTGTTATAGAAGCATTAATTATTAATCATTAATTTTTATAAATATATTGTTACATTAAATAAATCTATGTTATTAATCTTAAAATCATACTTTCCCTTTTATTTCATGATTATATAAATCTTTGGACTGAATGTAGAAATGTTCTGACATGGAAAATATTTTTTCCATCTCACATGATCGTATATGTAAAATGTGTTAAAAGTTTCATATGATCTCCAATCCCACCTGATTATCCTTTATCATAAAACAAGAAGTCTGCTAGCTACTCTTAAATAATAATCTCTCCTTAATGCAAAATTATATAAACACCAGTGACATTTAATCAAATCCATTTGCATCTGTTACAGGCATGATTCAAGCCAATGTTTACAAAAATTTGAACACTGAGTGCGTATAAGTAGGAAATATTTTTGTTTTGGGGAAAATTCAATATAATCAAAATGCTCCTCTGGAATAATAAATACACCCTCAACTTGATTTCCTGGGGAATTAAATGTTAACAGTAGAACTTTGTTTCATTGAGTAAAGGCTCTGTCTACTTATAAATGCAAATAGTAAGATAATTCATTAAACGTTTTCTATCACTTATACAACAGAATAAATTAAAGGATAAGTCCTTCACCTGGAAGATTGTCAAAACTGGAAAGGAGCAGAGAAGTGACTAAATCTTAAGCCAAGTGCAGTGTCATAAAATGGTTCTGGAGCTTTCTAAGATTAGCATTTTTTCATCTCAAAATTTGGTCTTGTCCATATGGCATGTGACATTAATGTTCATAATAGGAGGGAGGCAATAATTGGAATCCTACACCACTAGAATCTTATGAATTCTTTGTAAAATGTTAAGCTTACTTTTGAGAATCCTCTCATTGCAATATTTAGATGGAAATTTGTGGATGACTTTCATTTTTCCACTTGGGGCCAGATGGAATGGAATGCACTTTTCAAACCATCTGTCATGCAGCACCTTTTTACATCAAATAAGAACATCTGACTTTGCAGAGATAAAGTTAACATGATAAGATGTCAACCAAAGCTTTTTATGTGATGCTTCCAACATATTGTCAAGTCACTTTGAGATCTTTTCAATTGGGTGTCTTTTGGTCTTAAGAAAACAGAGAACACAATGACCATCTTAGAAGTCAGCAAATTTCATTTCTTTCTTGCTAATATGTGTTTTCACGTTATCTTAATTCTGAAGGTCTATCTGAGCTGAATCTTCCCTATTGGAGATGAGATGATGTTACTTAAGTCATACATATTTAAAGTTCACCAACTATAAAGCATCCCACAAATAATAATTTATTGACATCAAATGAAGTATCTTATCTGAAAAGCAATAGTAAGGCAAAACTAAGTATTAAAAAGATGAATTGCATTTATCATTTCATGTTTCATTTAAAATATTGCAAATATTCCAAAAGAAAAAGGAAAAGATAACACAACTAGAATAATTGAGGAAAGTTTAATGAAGGGATGACTGTATTTACAAAGATGAGAGCAGGATTAAGGAAAAACATCAAAGGAACCACTCAAGAAGTGTCAAGAGCTAAGAGGACTGATAACCCTAGGTTAATAAGCAAGGGGAGCTAGGCTACCAGAAGGCAGAGAGCTGGAGCTGAATTAAAAGAAGAATTAATATACATATGTAGGCTTAGCTCTGTAACATGGGGGTAAATTAGTGGAGACATAGGAGCAGGGAGTGATGGAAGAGGGGAGACCCTGGACTAGAACTGGCCTTAGCTTAGTTTGTTAATATCCATATATGCATGAATGTGTAACAACAATTCCCTCCAATGTGTAAGACTATGTTGAATGAAAAAAAAAAAAAGCTTGACAGTAGACAAGGCTTTGGAAAGAGAAATTCGAACTTGTCCAGGTTAAGCCTGTCAGGAATCAAGCTAGGGAAAAAAAAATACTGTGATCTCTCTCTCTCTCCTCTCATCTTCTCACCTTACCTGTGTCTGCTGTGGGTGAAAGCAGCAGCACAGACAGATCATAGACATTAGAGGTTGAGAAGCCAGGTGATGCAGGCCAAATAAAGCACTTTTTTGAAGCATATGAAATTATGGAGAAGTTTGGAGAGAGGATCTGTGGTGGGAATCAGAAAATATCTAGCACTTCTATTTACTGCTCGGAGGGACCCCACCCTTTCTCATCATGGTTATACTCACTGACTCCCTCCACACACTGGCAGTGGAGTGAGGAATTATTCACTCAAGAACATGTGGAACACAGAAAAGCAGGGAATGAGGGAAGGCTGCTGAAAAGACCCATTGAGTGTCAGTTGCGAAGTCCTACTGCTACAATTGTCAAATCAAACACTCCCACCTTGGTGCTTAGTAGGCTTGTTACATCACAAATATAAGGCTATACAGAAAATTTTAAAAAAATTAAGCCTCTGCTCAGACAGCTTATGAGCTAAGTAGAGAAAAATAACAAGGGCCATTCTTTTATTTTCCTTTGTTAGTTTTTTATATGACCTAGATTGTAAGTATTTTAAAAATCAATATGAAATAAATAAGGTATAGTGTAGTAGAATAAACTTTCTCAAATATCTCCAGATGAACTTAGTCTAAGTAAAAACAGAGAGGACACTCACAAAAACGGAAAAAATTTAAAAGCAAGGATCAAAAATACAATATGGAACTAGAAATTGAAATAGAGACACATCAATTTTTGAATGAGCATGATTGAATTTTTGTATTGTGACTCATGTAGTAATATTTAACTATTCATGGTACATAATAAATATTATTGGGACTGGGCAGGGTGCTGAATGCCTATATGCTGTAATTCAGGGGGCTGAGGTAGGAATATTGCAAATTTGAGGTTAGTCTCAGTGGTTTAGCAAGATCCTATCTCAAAATTTTAAAAAATAAATTTTAAGGGGCTTGGGATGTAACTTAGTGGTAGGTAATGTAAGATGTATGTCTTTTCTGTCAAACTTGAAAGATGTATAATAGTCTACTACCTCCATTGCCCCCTCCCTTTCTGAAGACTAACTCCCCCACTTGTATACGCCCACTTGCGTCGGCCCACCTGTGTCCGCCCACCTCCTTCCTAGGACCCTTTC
>PVKS010044294.1:0-14401 GCA_004027875.1 Aplodontia rufa
AGACACACACACACATACCACACCACACACACCCCACAACACAACACACACACACCGCACCACACACATCATACCACACCACACACACACACATACACACCACACACATACCATACCACAACACAACACACACCAACACATACACACCACACACCACACCATACCACACACACCACACCACACAGCAATACACACACCACACACCAATACACACACACCACACACCACACACACAAAATACAACACAACACACCATGTACCACACCACACACACCGCACACATACACACCACACACCCACACACCACACACCACACCACACCACACTATACAAAACACACACACACCATACCACACCACACAAACCCCACACCACAGCACAACACAACACACACACACACCACACACACACCACGCCCCGTGGAGCTGCAGTCCTCCAGAGGCCAGCAACGTCTAGCAATCTGCGCCCAGGACAGGATGAGCACAGGGGCCGCCCGGAAGCACCGGTGCAGAAGCTCACCCAGTCCTCAGGACCCTGAGGCAGGGACCACCTTGGCTCCTGCTTTGCGGCCAGGGCATGTGCAACCCCTACCGTTGTCCCTGCTCAGGGCGCAGGCACTCTCTGCAGCCTGACTGGTCACTCTCCTTAGCCACTCTGCCAGGCGGGCAGGTGGGGGACCCTGTTTTACAGAGGAGGACAATGAGGTGCAGGGGTCCCTTGCCCCTCAAGCTCTCCTGGCTTCCAGCCAGCGCCCAGGCCTGCAGGGCAGAGGTGCATCACCGAGTCCCTCCACCTGCCAGGCTGCAGCACAGCCTCTCGACCCTCAGGGAGAGGCTGCCACAGCCAGAAAGGGACAGAGCCCCAGGCACGGCTGCCCGCTGGCTGCTTCAGTCCCCGCCGGCCGAATTGCACAGTTAGGGATTCGCTCCTTTGGCTTGGTGGGGGCACCCGGATGAAAGCCATGGCTTGGGTGATGCTCCCCAGGCCACTGAGGTGAGGGCCTTGGAACGTGTCACCCTGGAGGCAGGGAAGGAGACGGAAAGGACGCCTGGAGGACATGAGTACACCGACTACCTAACGAAGCACCTCAGCTAGTCTAACGCAGCCACCTGAGGAAGCGGAGGAGGAAGGCAGAACTCCTCCCAGAGCCGAGATTTGAACCCAGCCTCCTCCCCAGCCTCCCTGGTCTGGGTCACTGGGCTGCGTGAGCAGGACAGCTCCCTCCGCTCCCCGCCTTCTGTAAATGTGGTGCCTAGAGGACAGGCTCTTGTAGGACCCCAGCAAGTCCCACCCCTGGGGCTTGGGGAGTGGGCTCTGGAGGGGACAACCCCGTTCCACGCCTGGCCCCGAGCTCGGGCCAGTTACTTACCCTGCTGTAAAATGGAGAGGGTGGCTGTCCCCCACCTGGGGCCACTGTGAGGGCAAACCAAGGCACCAGGGAAAGGGCTTGGACAGCTGGACTGGCGCACAGTGGGTGGCCCTATTGTGACTGGTCCCCTGGCACAGGCAGGAAGTGGGGCTGAGGTGGCTCACAGGGCGCTGAGCAAGGGGACAGAAAAGAAGGCACTTTCCAAAGGTGACGAATGACAGAAGAATGACAGGTCTGCAGAGAGCAGCGCCCAGCGCTCTTTGGCCCCGCTGGTCCCAGAACCCTTGGGCAGAAAGGCCCAGCTTGTCGCTTCCTGGCCTCTCAAGAGGCCTTTGTCTGGTGGCTGTCAAAGGCCACTTCCGGCCCCACTAGTGCCTGATCCAGCTGCAGTGGGGACGCAAGACAAGGGGCCCCACATGACCTACGTGCCACCATCTGGGTGAGGTGGTCCCACCCAGCCCTGCCGACATCAGAGCTGCAGAACGGAGGCCATGACCCATTGGGTCCAGAGAGGCCTAGAGAAGGGACAACAGGAAGGGACACAGCATGGGGGACTCAGATCAAAGGCTCCCAAAGTCCCTCTTGCAGGAGCCCAGGGCAGTTATTAAAATAATAAATAAAGCTTTCAAAGTCCTCCAGCAGCTTCCAGCCAGCCTCCAAAAGACTCAACAGCAGTCTGCTGCCCAGACCCACCCTCCTGGTGGCCACCTGCTCACCTCCGCTCCCTCCAGAACATTCCTCCAAGATGAGCACGTCCATTCTTTCCCACAGGCTCTGCTCCGGAGCCGCTCCTGACCCCTGACCCCTGACCCCTCTGCGGCTCTCCAGCCCTCCCTGCCTCCCTCCCCATGCCTACTACTGGTCAGGTGGCTGTAACAGCAGGTGACACGCTGGGGGGTGGGGCGTCCCCCAGGGGTCTGGGCAGCTCCTCTCTGGGTCTCCAGCTTCCTGGCTCCTCTGGGACGCTGCATTCCGCCTCAGGCCCTGCAGTCTCTGGCTTCACCGGCATCTGTCCTGTTGGTGCCCACAGCCTCGCCACGGCCACCCTCTCCTGGGAACCCTGAGTCCTAGGTGCACCCTCACCTCCAGCTGTCTGCGTGGCTGGGGAGAGAGCATCTCAGTCCGCACACTCAGCATCCCCCAACCTGCCAGGGGGGCTCCCCAGCTCTGGGACAATGACACCCCTCCCCTTGAACAAAGTACCCCCAGAGTTGGGCTAGGCAAGGGCTCGGCCGTGAAAGGCGCAGTTCGCTCATTCAGTGAGAAGCCCTCTGCTCGTCTCAAGGGATGCAGCTTCACCCTAGAGGCCGTGCACAGCAGGGGACATGCCTCCCATCGCTGTCACAGGCCTCCATAGGTCGGAACCCCAATAAGCCCCAGGTCTTCTCCTGCCACTGCCTCCCCTCCAGTGCAGACCTTGGAGTCTAGGGAGAGCTTGTCCCCTGAGGTTTCTAGCAAGGCTACAGTGACAGTCTCCGCATGAGCCAGCTTGTCTGTGACCTCCCAATGCGCACATCCCACAGCCCCGATGAGGGACACAAACCTCCCAAGATGGAAGAACCTAGGGGAATCCAACCTTTTCACCTTCAGACGGGGCACCAAGGCCCACCAAAGAAAAACGACCGATCCCAGATCGCACCGCGTCATTCACAACTGTTTTGCTTACAACTGACAAGCACCCAATTCAGACTGATGCTTTCAGAAAGGGAAAAAAAAGGAAGAGGGATTTGGCTGACATAACCAGGATGTTGAAGAGTGAACCTCAGGTATAGCTGGATCCAGGCTTCAAACAATGCTGGGCCAGAGATCTGCAGAAGTCTCAAAGGCCAACCCTGGGTATCACATGTCTACCCCTGGAGTGGGGCTGCGGGGAACAGTATCAGCCCCACATGTCACTCCAGGACTGAGAAAGGTTAGATGTGACCCTAACGGAGTCAAGAAGAGGGGGCCTGGGGCTGGAGCGGTGGCTCAGCGGTTGTAGCGCTTGCCTTGCATGCACAAGAATGCAGGTTCAAACCCCAGCACCACATATACAATGAAGTGTCCGAGCAACGAAAGCCCATGAAAAACTAAATAAAATTGCTTCTGCCTTTCTCTCTCTCTCTCACTGTCCCTCTCTCTTTCTTTAAAAAAAACAAAAGAAAAGGGGGCCTGGAAACAGATGCCCACCACATCCAGGAGCTTGGTGTCAGAACCCAGCCCAGCCCCTGGTCCCTTGTCCCCATCCCACCTTCCCCAAACTCCTTCCGGAAATGTCACCAGACTTCCCCAGGGAGGACAGATGGGCCGGGGCAGGGCTGTGGGAGCTGGAGGCAGAGGACCCCCCAGGAGGCCGTCCCGCGGAAGGAAATGAGCCCCTGGACAGAGCTCATCAATCTCCTGCTCCCTAACCCCCTTCCCCGCTTCAGCATTTTGCTGAGGGAAACATCTGTCACTCCTTGGAGATGAATAACACACCAACACCATTATTAATGTGTTTTTAAGTGGTGTTTAGAATCCACTTCATTTTAAATAAAAGAACATAGATCTTTCCTGACTTGTTTAGCCCCCAGAGGCCTGGCACAACACGGCTGCTGCCTCCACAGTGTGACGCCGGGCGCTTCCCCCAGGGTGTCACTCAGAAGGACTTCACCACTGGCAGCCCCTGCCAGGGAGGGCGAGAGAGGTGGCCCCTTTCACCTGGTGCTCTGGGACTCAGGAAGTGAGGTGCTTCTATGGGCTGGAGATGTCTCTCCCCCTTACCCCACACCCGAGAAGACCCCTGAAGAGACCAAGAGACGGGAAATGGCGTTGAGTGCCAGAGATGTTCAGCGCAGCATTGTTTACAACATAAACTGGAAATGGCCTGAGTGCTCGGCATCACTTTGATTGGGGAAGAGCAGAAACTCAGGGTGCAACCCCCAAGGAGGGTCATTTAAAGCATCAGAGGAAAGTCCCAGATTCCACAGCCAGAAGCACGGAGCTTGGAGAGGTCAGAGCAGCTCCCTGCCCCCACCAACCTGGGGCCCCAGCTTCTCTCTCCTGTTTTCTGCCCTATCCCCAGGGCTCAACCAGGATTCCGGGTCAGTCTTATGTGATCTGGCTCCATCTTCTCCTCCTGATGAAAGAAAATGAGGGAGGAAGGGGGAAAGGAAGAGAGAGGAAAAAGGAAACATAGAGATAGCCTAGAAGGGACATTTTAATTGGCCCAGCTCTGATCAGGTGACTGCTGGTCCAATCAGCTGCGCTAGGCCCGCTGGGCTACCCAGAACATATCTGGCGTCCAGTTGGGTGGTGCTGGGTAAACTATGGCAGGGGATGCATTTCCCTCCCCAGATGCTAGCGCACAATGCAGGGAGTGTGAGCTATCTGTAGCTTCCTAACAGACAACCCCAATGCTCCGTGCCCTTTAAAATGTCACTTCTAGGGCTGGAGCAGTGGCTTAGCCATTAAGGTGCTTGCCTGGCATGCGCCAGTACGTGAGTTTGAACCCCAGCACCACATACACAATGAAGTGCCAAAGCCACAAAAGCCATGTGAAAAACTAAATAAAATAGATTTTCTCTCTCTCTCTCTCTCTCTCTCTCATATATATATATATATATATATATATATATATATATATATATATATAAAATAAAATATCCCTTCTGCCTTGGTGTGGTGGCACAACACCTGTAATCCCAGCTGCTTGGGAGGCTGAGAAGCTGAGGCAGGAGGATCTCACATTCAAGGCCAGCCTCAGCAACTTAGCAAGGCCCTGAGCAACTTAGACCCTGTCTCAAAATTAAACAGCTGGGGATGTAGCTCAGTGATCAAGTGTCCCTGGGTTCAATCCCCAGGACCAAAAGAGGTAGGGGGGAAGAAAGAGAGAGGGAGAAAGCTCGGGTGTAGTGGACAGCAAGACTTGGCTGTGGGGCCCAGAGGCCATCTTGACACCTGCTCCACCCCAGGGGTCTCAGAGGAGCATCCAGCCGTGGGGCTGAGCGTGAGTGCTGCTGTGCGGCAAGGTGGTTGGAGCAGCCCTGCCAGGGGCCAACCCCAGAGAGGTATCCTTCCCCTCATTTACCAGCCAGAGGGCAGGGCTGGGAAAGGCCTCATCAGAAACTTAGCCAGACCCCAGGGCCACCAGTGGCTCCAAGGCAGGAGCGTGGCCAGCCCGGGGAGCTCCCCACTCTGCAAGGAAATCCATTCCACAACTGGACAGACTGACAGCTAGCAAGCACCTCTGACCCTCGGCAGGCACTTCCAAGAGGCCCTGTCCCATCCTCTGCTACTGCTGATCGAAGCCCCAGGGCTCAGCCTCCCCATGGTTCACACCAGCTCTCGCGGACACACCTCCCACCGTCAGACCCCGGGTTCTGCCAGTCAGCAGCGTGGGCCTCACTGAGGACCACCATGCAGCCCTGAGAAGGGGCAAATCAAAATCAACCCAACCAAGGATGCAAAGTCACCGGACTCTCAAACCACGGCAGTGATCCAATCACCCTGGAAAACAGTGTCGTCCCCGGGCCTTGCCCTGCGAGGTGTATGCCCAAGAGAAATGGAAACATACGTCCACCAAGGGCATGCACACACGGATGCTCCTAAAAGCTTTATTTTAACAGTCGAAAGCTGGAAACCACTCAAACGTCCACCCCAAAGCAGATGGGAAAAGAAATTATGGTAGATCCCTTCAGTTAAAATACTACTCAGCGATAAAAAAGAAACGCACAATAGTAGGGCTAACTTTCCAAATGCGGGGAGCGAGAAGCTGGAGTCTACGCCCTGTTCAGTCTCGTTGATTTAAACACGCAGCGATCTCTAATGACTCCAAGCAGATCAGTGCATGCCCAGGAACAAGAGTGGAAGGAAAGGTAGGGTGCTGAGGAGAGTGAGAAAACTTCGGAAAATGCTGGGTCCCTTGAGGGTGGGGGCTTTCGCTGGTGCGGACGTTAGTCGGAGCTCTCCAGGGGTCCACTTTAAATGCGAGGTGCACGCGTACCCCTTAAATACATGCAATGCATTTTCAGTTGTAACCTAGAAACGCTAAGACGCAACCCCTTCCCCGAATAATGTACGGTCTGAGGCCGAGCTCGCGCCTCCCGGGACTGCTCTGAGGACCCGGTTGTAATTAGCACATGGAGGAGCCTGGCCCGTGCGGGCTGAGCCCCATCTCCCCAGCAGCCCTTGATCTTGCTCATTTCACACTCTGGAAACTTTCTTCCAATCCTCCCCAGAGGTCACTCAGCAAGTTGGTAGCAGCACAGGATTTAAGCCCAGGTCACTCACTGGCCATGTTCCTCCCGCACCACCCAAGGAGAAAGAAAAAGCAATGCTCGCGGAGAGCGCCCAGTTCTCCAAGTGGCTTGACATCTGTAATCTCATTGCCCGGATTAATCCCATTTAACACGGCCGCGGGTGTAATGGATCCAACGGTGCCGGCAGAGCACATGGCCAGCCTATTTATGCCGGCGTCTATTCCGACGGCTCTGGGCCCACGCTGGGCCACTCATTAGACACTTTGACCAACCCTCCCGGGCTCCGCATTCTGCCGTCTCACAGATCTGGGCTGGAATCCAGGCACGACCACTTCACCAGTGCAAGACCTTGAGCAAGCCACTTAACCCCTCTGAACCTCGGTTTTGTCCTCTGTGAAATGGGGATCCCAGCAATGATCTCATTAGTGCAGCAGAAGGATTAGGTGGGACCGCAGCTCTGGCACATGGCTCAGCAGTTGTCCTCAGACCATCAATACCATTAATCCTCACGATGCTCTTATGAAGCAGGTCCCCATTTCACACTTAAAGAAACCGAGGTTCAGAGAGGCAGTGATCTGCCCAAGGTCACACAGTACATAAGTGGCAGGGCCAGGATTTGACCTCGAGTCTTGTTCCACGGCACCACATTGGCTCCTGCTCAGGCCACAGGGACAGGCGCAACAGGGCCTCTGAGACGGGAAGACACAGCCAAAGTCACCTCCAAGCCTGTCCAGTTACAGGAAGGATCGGACCTCTCCTCTCCAGAACCTGGCTCTGCCACTTTGAAAACCAGGTCAGCACAGAGAAGGGACATCAAGATCTCTCGCCTGGGAGTCACCAGACCGGCTCTTTCTACCAGCGTCCAACCAACAGTGCCATCTCGGTCAGCATTCAAATCCACAGCAGGGTGAGCACATGGCCGGGACCAGCACCTGCTAGTTGGGAGCCCCCACATTCAGTCATAGCCAAGAGGGTTGGCAGGGTGACCTGCAGCAGTCCGTCCTTCTCAGACCACAGTGCTGGGAATGCATGGGGTGCGGTATCACCTCTGAAGGCATAGAGGGATGTTCCGAGGAAAGCCCACAGGGGCAAGGTCCCAGCAAGAGCTCAGATGCACACAGCCTCACATCCTCGGGGACGGACAGCTGCCCTGCCATTCACTAACTCAGCAAGCCTGGCTGTCTCCCTGCCCATCTCCGAGCGTTAGTCACTTCATCTGCAAAATGGGGACCATCACACCAGCTGCAGAAGGTTGGGCATTTAAATAAAATAACTTCCCTGAAGCACCTGTGGGTAATAAATGGTGGGTACCTTAGCTACTCTTTCCTGCCTTCCCCGTCAGAGGTGGAATTCACACAGCTTGAGCAAAGGTCTGAGTCTCCAGATTCCAGAGATGTCCACCTGAAAGTGCTTCCAAATATCAGACCACAATCCTTTCTGCTGTTGCTGCTGCTTGCATTCACAATGGACAACCAGCATAAGATCAAGGTCAAAAACTCAGAGAACTCCAGTCCTGATACATGTGACAGATGCCAGATAGTGATCATCTCGGGTGGAAGGGAGCCCCTGGCAGGCGAAGTCATACACTCATGTCAGACTCTGTCGAGCTGTACGTGTAAGGTTGGTGCTCCTCTAGTTAGATCCTCAGGCTTCACCTAATGTCCAGGCACGTGTGCGAGCACCTGTGTACGCCTCTGCAGTCCCCAGCAGCATCTATCCAGACCACGGTGCCCACGGGTGGGCCCCTGGAAGGGGTCTCTGCAGCCCTCCAGGAAGACACATGAGACTTCCTGGGCACACACTAGCAACCCACAGAGCCACGTGCCCACTGAGCAGCCACACTGACGTTGGGGCAGGGAGTTCAGCAGGAGTTGCCAAAGAAATACGAAAACCCAACAGCAGCTCTGCCAATGTGGGGTCCAGCAGGCTCCCCCAGCAGGGCTCCCAAGGGAGGAGACCAGGGTCCGCACCAGGGGAGCTGGGGAGAGGAGAACCCAGGGACTGGGAGGACCAGGGGGCCTCCTCTGTGGCTTACCCTCCTTCCAGATCAAAAGGTGTCAGATCAGCCATAGGGTCAACCAGAGAACACATGGGTCCCCAGGAGACCTGAACAAAGCATTGTGGCCAGATGGCAGAATGGTCGCCAAGTGAGCAGGAGAGCCCTGGTTTGTTCTCTGGCTCTGCCATTTCTTAGCTATGCAACTCTGGGCAAGTTACTTAACCTCTCTGGGTCTCTGCCCACCTATCAGATGAAGATGATGTTACCTGATAGAATAATATTAAATGGTAGGAGTACTAGGTGATGAGATTGGCAGGGATGTAAATGGCATCACGTCCGCTGCTGGGCAGAGTGAGCACTCGGCAGTACGAGTCACCGTTATCAAGTCCAAGGACAGGAAGGAGTCTGCAGATACTGGGCATTTAGGGACTGCAAAACTGACAGCCCCCAAATCCAAAGGCTGCCCACAAATGGGCTTTGGCCCACACGGTGTCTTTCTTTCTTTTTTAATTGCTGCCAACATTTGAAAGTCAGATTTTACATACAAAATCCAAATTTTATGCTTCTCTTGAAAAGTTCAAAGATTTGGCAATCCTGGGCATTCCCGCCTGGCAACTGCCGGTTGGAGCTGAGCAGCCGCCACTCAGCTCATGCCTGGCCCTCCCTGTTCCACTGCCCCCCACTTCCTGTACACCCTGGGGCACCGGAGTCACCTGGACCTTCATGATGCACACAGAGAAAGGGGCTCTGGAGGATGTGGGGACCCCTCCCAGAGCTGCAGTAAGATAGGTGGTTCTATTCCCAATTCTCCATGAGCAATGGGGAGATGCCAAGGAGAGAAGATGGCAGCGCCCCCAAAATTTCATTCCTCTCCAGCCCTTGCTGGGGCACAAGGTCATTACTGGGTGTGGGTCTTCTCTGAGCCTCAGCATCCTCATCTGTAAAGATGAATGATAGTCCCTCCCTTCTCTGCCAGGCATGAGGATAAATGAGTTAAAAGAAGAAGGGACCTTAGGACATCACCCAGCACTCGGTCATCGCTTAATAACACCAGCTGTCATTACAGCGATCAATACGTCCCAGCTGGCTGTATATGTGGTCACCCAGCTGTGATGTCACTCTAGATAGCCCCGGACGACACATGGGCAAACTGAGCCTCAGAGCCGGGAGTGAGACCCCCAGTGATGGAGCCAGGATAGCACTGTCCACACAAAATTACTGAGGGCCTACTATGTGCTGGGCACTGCTGCAGACACCAGGGATAGAGCACCAGACAGAGTCCCCATCCTGGAGAAGCTGACAGCAGGGACAGGGGTGGGCTCCGGCAGTGGCAGGTGCTGGGAAGGGAACCCCCGGAGGGCATTCAAAAGCACCTGGAGGGAGGCACCATGGGTGGGAGGTTGCCTCAGGGAGGTGACATTAAGCAGGGGCCTGAGGACTGAGAAGGGACCAGCCATGCAACAACTTGGCAGAGTATTCAAAGAAGAAGTCATTGCAGTTTCCAAAGAAATGAGCTTGCTGTGCTCCTGGCGGAGGAGGAGGAGGCTGGCGCAGGGGCGCACGGAGGACAGGGAGCTGGAGAGGTAGGTGGGGCGATGGCCAAGCCGCGGGGCGCCAGCTTAGGAAGAATCGGACCCTCCTCTCTTCACCCAGGTACGACGCATGACAGGCACCACAGTGCCTCCCGCGCCCTCTCTGGGCATCTGAGCTATGGCACATTGCTCCCAGTCGGGTGAGGACACTGAGGCTCAGGGAGAGGCAGGGCCTTGCCTGAGAATGCACTACTAGAAAAGATGGGGCAGGCCTGGAACTCACCTGAACTCCAAGGAAGGCAGGGCCAGGCCCTCTCCACCCACCACACTCCAGACCCACTGGCCTTGATGTGCTCAGAACGAGGACCAAAGGGTCATCTCCAAGCCCCACAGGCCTCATCTGGAGAGGACAAGGCTCTCCTGGCCCCTGGCCTTGGTAAGCCCAGGCTTGGGGACGCATGGCACACATGGATGATGCCCCTGCACACAGGCACGTGGCACACACGCTCGTACATAGCAGCCCAGCCAGGAAGAAGGCCAGGTGGGGTCAGAGGAAATGCTGCTGTCCAGCACAACGTGCTTCCAGGCCTGGGGCAGCAGCCTCACAGCGCCCAGGACAGCAACTGCCACCGAGGGGGAAGCTTGGCAACACCCCCATTCATGTACCCGTCTTCTGCCCGTTCCCATCCGCTGTGAAGCCTGTCTGCTCTGAGCCCATCCTCCCGGCAGCCCCATCCCTGTCTTCTATCCTGGTTCTAAAGGCAAGAATCTTCCTGTTTCAAGTCCCCTCATCCCACCACCGCCTGGTGCTGGAGAACCAAGGGCAAGTCAGTGGTGGCATTTTCCTGGGGACCTGGGGGTGGGGAAACTGGTTTAAAGAAAGATCAGAGCATTAGCGGGCTGATGTCACCAGCCTAGGGCACCAACGTCACCTTCTAAGACAGCATACACACGCACACTCTCACACGTGCCACACATGCACTCGCATGCACACACACACATGCACATGCAAGCACACACACGCACATGCACGCACGCACAAGCACAGACGCACATGCACATGCAAACACACACTCACACGTGCCACATGCACATGCAAGTACACACATGCAAGCACACACACGCAATGCAAGCACACACATGCACGCACACATGTGCACATGCATATCTGGAGCTCCTGTTTCAGAGCTATCAGGTTGCTGACGCTGCTCCAAGACAAAACAGGAAATCCCACAACTGAGCCAGACAGATGGGGCGAGGGGCCGAGAATCTGAAACCCCCTCCGCTCCCTGCACCACCCCCACTGTCCCCGCCTCCTACAAGCTGGAGCTGCCAGGACCCTCCCCACCCCTGGCACTGACAGGGCCCAGCCCTGGAATCGTGGTGCCGAGTTTCTGCTCTCTGCAAGCCCCTTCCCCGCACACACGGCCTCATGTCTCCATTGGTAAGTCGGCGCTGGACTCTGGGGGTCCTCCCAGCGTAGAAACCACCTTTTCTGGACATTTGGTTCCCAAAGACCCTGTGACTGGGAGTCTCCCACGCCAGAGGTGCAGTCGGCAGGAAGACCAGCAGGGGGCGCGCTCGCCTCGTTGTCGCGAGGTCCGTTTCCCGAAAACCAGGACACCCGGCTTAGGGCGCTGGCAACGGAGGAGTCGCCTTTAGCTCCTTTCCTTCTAGGTAGAGCACCGCACGGTGGCGGTGGACAGCCCTCTGTGCCTTTGCTGTCCGCCCCTCCCCAGGGGCTCTCTCTGGAACCTCAGGCCCTTTCTCGCAGGTCTGGTCCGGAACAGGGACTGACACGTCCGTGGACGGACAATCAGATGGAAGAAAGCCAGCACCAGCTGCACATGTGGTTCTCAAAACCAATTCCATGCAAAAACCAACCAACCAACCCTGGGAGGGAAAATCATTTAATTAAATTAATTAATTTATTTAGGCGCCAAAGATTGGACCCTGGAGCACTTAACCATTGAGCAACATGCCCAGTCCTTTTAAATTTTTAAATTTTGAGACAGAGTCTCACTAAGTTGCTTAGGGCCTTGCTAAATTGCTGAGGCTGGCTTAGAACTTGTGATCCTCCTTCCTCAGCCTCCGGAGCCACTGGGATTACAGGTGTGCAGCGCTACACCCAGCCAGGAAAACCATTTTAAAAGTAAGAAAGCCCTCCCCAAGGGCCGCGGCTCGCTTCCTGATCTGACTTGATCCTTAGTAAACTCTTTTGGACTAGGTGACATTTTACAGAAGGGGAAAACGGGCTTAAAGAGGGCAATAGCCCAAGGTCACAGCAAGTAAGTAGAAGAAGCAAAAGTCTAGCTTGTCTAGGCCCCAGCTCTGAGACCATGCACTCTGACCCTGCAGACCCTCTGGGCAGCACAAATGCAGTCCCCTAAGTCTGGCATCCCTGGTCCTTGTTTTTCACTAACCCTGTCCTAACTTTCAGCCTAACCCAAATCCTAGGCTAATATTGACAAAGCACTTCCTGGGCACCAAGTACTTTGCATGTGATCCTGGACAAAACCTGATGTGAGATCTATTGTCCCTGTCTTGCAGATGAGGAAAAAAAGATTCCCAGAGGTTAAACCCTTGCCCACAGCCACACAGCTAAGAGGTTGTGGCAGCAGGATTCAAACCCAGGACTGGTGCCATTTCCAAAGTCTCATTCTGAAAATGTGATGACCATGATCCTGTGCAGGCCCCCGTCACAAAGGCAAGTCCCAAAGCCAAATCCTGCAAGAGGTAATAGAAGGAACCCTCTCCAGTGTAGGGATCCCCAGACCTTTGTCCTAACCTGGGCACATCCTGCCTGTGCCACTGGCTCTCTCTGGGCTTGGGAGAGTCCTGTAGAAGCTCTGCCTCTGTTTCCTCATCCAAAAAATAAGATAATAGGGCTGGAGTGGTTGCTCAGCGGTTATGGAGCTTGCCTGGTATGTGCAAGGACCCCAGTTCAAACCCCAGCACCACGTACACAACTAAGTGTTGGAGAAACAAAGGCTGGATAAAAAAAATAAAATTGATTATTTCTCTCTCTCTTCCTCTCTCTTAAAAAAAAAATGCATCTCTGCAAGTCACAGCACCTGTCTGCACTTTCAATTACCACTGTACAATGGGATCAAGGTGTCGCCTACCTCCAGGTTGTTGAAGGAGCCGAAAGTCCTGGCACAGCCTCAGTACACAGCAGGAGCTCACTGGGCTTGCTGGTGGAAGATATTTGGAGATTAGTAGGAGTTTTCAAAGTCTGGTCAAGAAAGGAGGCAGTGAAATGACTGTCCTACAAGAGCATTACTGCTGAGAGCAGAGAGGACAAGCCCAGGCCCCCGGGGTGGGCACAGGGAACCACAGCCAGCCCTGCCTGGGGAGATCAGGGAAGGCTGCCCAGAGGAGCTGCCGCTTGAGGGTGATTCCAGCCTGAGAAGGAGAGAAAGAGATCACAGCAGTTACAGGAGCGCCAAGGCTCCCGGAGGCACAAGCAGACGTTCACTGGGGAGTCAGGAAAACCTCTGGGACACAGAGCTGGGAGAGATAATGGCCATCTGCCTGGTTGGCCTGGTGGGGGACTGGGGCCCTCTCCTGGGGCAGCAGGGAGTAGGAGAGACACAAGATCCAGTTTGCCTATGAGAAGATGTGGGGGGCAGGGTCTAGCGAGAAGGTGCAGGAGGCAGGATGGGAGGCAGAGACTGAAGAGGCTGCACTGAAGGAAGACCCAGGGCTAAAGGGAAAGGGAGAGACGGGGCTGGGAGACAGGACTCAGACTAAGCCCGGGCCAGGAAGGAGGGGCTGAGACAGTGCAGGGTGGGCGTGACCATGACCTCAATCAGTCACAACCATGCTGAAGCTGTGGGTGGGGAGGGGGCTGCCCGCACACTGAGTCACTCGGCTTATTGGATTTCTGAGAAATGGCTCCCCTCCCCCATGCCCCAGCAGCCAAGGCTACTCCATTAAAGCTTCGATGTCAATCACAGGAGGAGCAAAAGCCCAGGTTCTGAGCAGGGATCTACCTGGCACAGCGGGGATAGATATATGACACTGGGTCTTCCCAAAATTGACTCTGGGGGGCTGGAGGGGGCCTGGAGCAGTGGCTGGGTAGTTCTGGCACTTGCCTGGCATGCACAAGTACACAGGTTCAAACCCCAGCACCACGTACACAACAAAGTCTCGGAGCAACAAAAGCTGCACGAAAAACTAAATAAAAATTGTCTCTCTCTCTCTCTCTCTCTCACTGTCCCTCTCTCTTAAAAAGAAGAAGGAGAAGGAGGAGAAGAAGGAGAAGGAGGAGGAGGAGGAG
>PVKS010044295.1:0-14396 GCA_004027875.1 Aplodontia rufa
ACTATGGAATACTACTCGGCCATTAGGGAGCATGATATGATGTCTTTTGAAATCAAATGGATGGAGATGGATAGAATTATGCTTAGTGAAGTCTCCCAATCTCAGAGACTCAAGGGCCGAATGGTTTCTCTCATCTGTTGATGCTAACATATTTGGGGAAGCAGTAGGGCTGACGGCTAACCTCGCAAAACTGCAAATTAAATGACTTTCAGAACATTAGGGGGATGGCTCTATAGGATTCTCAGAGGTGCAGGGAGGGTGATAGGGAGGGGGGAGGGTATATGAAGAACTCATAGGAGACTGGAAATTGGGAAGATGGGGAACCATCCCAGAAGCCGATGTCATTCCTCCACAAACTATCCATTTAACACATGAGTTCTGGGGGAAACTGCAAAAGGTAAAATCCAAGGTGGTTATCCATGATCTGGTTTTTCCCCAATAACAAAGTTTATATCCACTGATTGATAATGTTTTGATAATGTTTCTCCCTCAACTGTATTTCTATATTCTTCTAATAATAAAAAAATAAAAACTGAAAAAAAACACAACTAAGGGTCAGAGAAGCAAAGGTCAGATGGAAAAATAAAAAAACAAACAAACAAACAAACAAATAAGGTTGATTCTCTTTCTCCCTCCCTCTCTATTAAAAACAAAAGCTGGGGGTGTGGCTTAGCAGTTAAAAGCCAATCCCTGGTACAAAAAAAAAAAAAAAAGCTACATCATTGTCTCCCACATGGTTTCCTAAATGTGCTATAGTTATGGCTAACAGTTCCATTTTGTATTTGGTGACAGGCAGGTAAATGGAATTGAGTATGATCTTGGAAAAAATTATCCTCCAGCTCTAACTGGACATAACAAGTAGTAGATCTTAGTGACTGTGCTGCTTCAACAGTGAGAGGTTAATATTTGTTTATAACTACAACAGCCTTGGCAACTTTTTAGCATGTTACCTTTAAATCAGTCTTAAATTTGGGATAGATCTGATTTATTTATTGAATAACATTTTGAAATTTTGAATCTATCCACTGGGTTAATAAAATTTAATTTCTCAGACTGAATACAGAAAAGGTTCATGCTGGAATTCTAATTTTGCTTTGAAATAAAATATTAAGTAGTTTCTCGTACATACACACACAATGGCTCCCCAAAGAACCATATAAGATAGGAGCTGGATAGGTATCATGTACCGATTTTTTTTCATGTACTGATTTTATTGAAAAGGAAACGGCAGCCCAGGGAGGGGAACTAACTTGCTTAAGCTCAACCCTGATTGGTGGCAGATTCAGAACCAGAGTCCAAGCCCCTGTTTTTGCTTTCTCTTTTAACAAATTGTTATGCAAATTTTCAAATGTATATAAAAAGTAGACCCAAACACCTGTAATCACAGTAGCTTAGGAGGCTGAGGCAGGAGGATCATAAGTTCAAAGCCAGCCTCAGCAGTTTAGCGAGCAACATAGCAAAACCCTGTCTCAAAATAAAAAATGGGCTGTGGTTGTGGCTCAGTGGTTAAGTGCCCTTAGGTTCAATCTCTGATACCAAAAAAAAAAAAAAAAAAAACTAACCCCCCCAATATGTATTTACTCAGTGACAATAATGATCAAGTTTTACCTGTTCTCAGTATTGTTCTCTCTTCTCCCCTCTTTCAAAGAGTATAACTGCATTGTTTTAAAGCAAATCCAAGATACTATGCCATTTCTTTTATAAATGCTTCTCTGATAAGAATATTAATAAAACACTGGCTATGAAACATCTTTAATTCTTCTAGTGTCTTCTAATTCCTGTCTATAGTTATCTTCCTGATTTTCTCCAAGGTATCCTTTTAGGATCTTGGGATTTAAAAGGACCATCTATTGTTTGGTTATGTCTAGAGTTCTTTTTGACTACAGCAATCGTCTCTCTTTTATTTTAATGCCATTGATTTCTTGGAGTGGGTGGCTGGAATACCTTCTAGAATGTTCCATGTCCTGCACATATGTCCTTTTGCATCCCTTTGTGTCATCTATGACCAACGGTGTCCTCTTTTCCCTGTATTTCCTGTACACTGGAGGTCAGGTCTGAAGGCATACTGCTTCAGCTGTTTAGGAAAGAATTGAAAACAGGTGCCACATTATACTGTGGGCTTTGTGCTTGGTGATTTCCCCCAACGAAGGCAAATGTTAAGGGTTCTGAACACACTAAGCTATGACGTTTAGTATGTTAGATGTATTAAATCTATTTTCAGCTTATGTTTTCAGCTTATCATGGGTTTATCAGGATGTAACTCCATTGTAAGTTGAGGAATATCTGTGTACATATAGTATACCAAAGTATCATACTTGTAATATGGGTAGTAGACTTCTGGATAGTTTCTTTCCATTATCTCTACTTTCCAGTTTATAAAATAATGGTTATGTATTGCTTTGGGAATAATGTTTTTCCCACAAATTGATTTCTATTAGTGTCTTCCTTCATACGAACCCCCTCCCATATACAGACCAGTTTTGTCACTTTTGCTAAATGCCTATGGGTTCCAAACTATTGAAACCCAATATTAGTTGAATCCTTAGTGGTTTTTTATATTAAGAAAATTTGTTAAACTATTTAATGTGTTGTTTTCATGCTACATTGGTATAATGAAGAGTAAAAAATATATGAAGATAGATAAGGTACTAAGTCCATACTCATGCTACATGTGATAGTAACAAAATAATACCTAAATCAAACTTTAGCACAACCAATTTGATAAGAACACAAATGTAAATGCAGGTATGTACAAACTAAGACATGTATCAAGAGAAATGTTTTAATTTGAAATCATGATCTTTTTTGAAGTACTGTAGTGTCCCTAACACACGGCTTAACCTTCTGTGCTTTCACATTTGTGAGGCCAACTGTATTCTAAAAATATTAAAGGGAAAATTCCAGAAATAAAAAGTTCATAAATTTTAAATTGTACACTCTTCTGAGTATCATGATGAAGTTCCATGCCATTGTGAATTATTCTTTTTGGATCCTTACATTAATAAAACTCCTATAGTTGGTGCTTTAGACAGATTCATGCCCTGCTTTCTGAACACGTCCTGAGGACTCTTTCCACCTGAGGGAATTAACAGCATCAGACAGGAGAAAGGTTGGTATTTGGGGCAAAGGGTTGCCATGGTTGGACTTTGAACTTGTGATCCTCCTCCCTCAACCTCCCAAGTCACTTCAGCCTCCATGCCCAGCTCCAATTTTGTTTCGACATACGTTCCTGATGTGATCACAATTAAAATACTGATCATAGACATCACTCCTCACAATTTTCTCATGCCTTTGTAATCAAGTCCTCACTCCCCACTCCACCCCAACCCCCTGCAGTCACTTAACCGCTGTTATTATAGATTAACTTTCTAGAAATTTATATAGACAGACTCATGGCACTATTTAAATCTTGCTTCTTATACTCAGTAAAACTACTTTTGAGATTCACCCACACTGTATTACTTTTTATTCACAAAATGTATTCTGTTGCATGTATGTACTTTTTGTGTGTGTGCAGTACTAGAGATCGAACCCAAGAGTGCTCTACCACTAAGTCACATCCCTAGCCCAACCACCTCCTTTTAGAGGGACAGTGAGAGAGAAAGAATCAATTTTATTTTTCATTTGGCTTTTGTTGCCCAACACTCAGTTGTGAAGGTGGTGCTGGGGTACGAACCCATGTTCTTGACCTTGCAAGGCAAGTGCTGTAACCACTGAGCCACTGTTCCCCCAACCCCTTTTTTAAAAGACAGGGTCTAGGGTTGGGGATTTAGCTCAGTGGCAGAGTGCTTGCCTAGCATGTGCAAGGCCCCGAGTTTGGTCCTCAGCCCTAAAAAAAAAAAAGAAGAAGAAGAAGAAGACAGGGTCTAAATTGCGGAGACTGGCCTTGAGATCCTACTGCCTCAGACTGCTGAGTGGCTGGAATTACATGCATGCACCAACCTGCCAAGTGACACCACATGTTTTCTTATCTATTCACCTATTAGTAGACATTTAGGTTGTTTCCAAACTAGGGCTCTCTCATATATGGCTGTGAAGAATATTCAGGTACCAGTCTTTATGTGGACACAGGCTTTCACTATTTAGTTTTTCATGTGGCTTTCATTGCTTGACATTTCATTATGTATGTGGTCTGGGGTTCAAACTCATGTCCCTGTGCATGCGAGGCAAGCGCCATAACTGATGAGCCACTGCTCCAGCCCCAAGGAAGCCCATCTTTATTGTCCATATAAACCTTACTCCAAATCTTTGCACCTTTTCTTCTTGGTTGGTCTTTCATCTTTAATAGAAACCAGATATTTATCATTCTCATCTTTAGAATACAAATAGCCCCAAGGTAGTCCATTCCTTATGAATATCAACTAAGTGAAATTATTATGAAACTAATTCATTTGCTATATAATTATTAAATATTTAAGTAAACATATTGCTGGGCTCCTGGCCATTTGTGAAGTCTATTTTCAAGAGACTGTGTGTCATCTCTGGACCTTTGTTGGCCATCCATCGGGTCAGAGGCATGCATCCTCTTACAGTGTCATCAGACATGTGACCATAGGTCCAGAATACACACAGTATCTTGATTTCTCCAATATACAATTCCCAAGAATGTTTCTGATAGTCCTACAGAAATAGAACCAGTAATAAAGTGTCATCCACTGGACTTCACCAGTAGGTCCATAATGCTGTCCTAATTATCAGTTGCTATAGGTACAACAAAGATTCCTAGACAAGAGAGTGGTGGCAAAAGACAGTCTGGGAAGGGATGAAGAGGGAAGATAAGACAGACTGGCAAAAGAAGGTGCATAAAAAGTCCCTATGGCTGGGTGGGAGAAAGGCTGAGAAGATGGTTTACATGCTAGAAGTCTCAGGAAGCAGATTTTTGAGGTAGAAGCAAAATCAAATCTCTTACTGGGCACCTAGCTTTTCCTCTATCATTGTGCTGCATAATGAGACACTGTGTGTGTGTGCATGTGTATGCCATAGATTCATTTAATGGACAAACAGCACAGATAGAATACCATGATGAGCACACAAAACACAAAAGGCAAGGGTATGTATCATCTAATAAGCCTCTCTGAACACAGTACCTGAGAGATCAAATATTCATACCATCAAAGCAATATCTCATTGTTCTTGTATCCTAGACTCAGGCAAAAAGGTAATGAGGTAAGCAACTCTCATGGCAACAGTAGTCAGCTCCTCTGGGAATTCAGAGAAGGAAAGGAAGGGTACTGTGCTTAGGCAAAGGCTCTGGAGCTGCCTTGCAAGGAGAGGTGAAATAATAATAATAATAAAATAATAATAATAATAATAAAATGACGGAAGCAAAGTACAAGTGACTTTTGAGTTAGTATAGGACAGGAGGCGGGCTTGGGCAGAAGATGGTTGGAGACAAGCTGGGAGGCAACAGGAAAGCAGAGCACTCATGAGATGGACAAAGCCATTGTGGCCACTTTGCTCTTAATACATCAAAGAGCACAGGCTGGGCTCCTGATTCACTCGGATACTTGTCTGGTTATCTGAGGTATACAGTCTGCCAATTGTTACTTTATCCCCACATCAAGTAAGATTATTATTGAATAAATAAATGCTTTCTGTTAATAATGAGTGTATAGATTATCTCACATGGGAAGAGAATGCAAGCTGCTGAAATGTATATGAGTATATGAGATTTACATTTGAACATTCAAGTGCCTGTAGATACACACACACTTCTGCAAGGGCACACATTCTATCAGTCAAGTTGTCTTGGGCATACAGAACAGAATCTGCCTCTAAATGATTTTAGACAAAAGGAATTTACTAGAGGGATATGAAAGATCTCATAGAATTAGAAGGAAGGCCACAGAGCAAGGTCAGAAAGAACAAGAGTCAAGAAGATCCAGTGGGCTTCATGGCAAATTCACGCATCATTCTGGAATGGAAACAGTCTAAGCCCTTGTTCTTGCCTCTGGCTGCTATAATTAAGACAGAATGATCCAGGGGAGTCCAGAGGTTTAGCTGACATGGCTCTGTTCATGCACTTAGTCCTTGGCTGAAGGAAAATAAGGCACCTTATCTTATAGCCCTGAAAGATTGCACCCAACAGTGAGAGAGAATTCCAGAAAAGGAAATGCTGCTTCCAAAAGAAGGTGTGTGCTCATCAGCTATAGAACCACAATCTCCACTACATACAGCATATTCTCCATTCAGGCCTCCTGCAGGAAAGAGGCACCTACATGGCACTGCTCTAGGATGGTGGTGATTTTCAACAGTGTTATGATAATTGGCGAATCACGCCAAACAAGCCAATCTTTGCTCTGAACACACTATGGATGCATACACGTGTCTGCAAGGGTACACATTCTAGCAGTCAAATTCTCTTGGGTGTAAGCAACAGAATCTGCTTCTAATATTAGAAGAAAATTATTGTCAGGAAAAACAGACTATTACAAAAAGATGAAAATGACCTAAATGGAATATAAAAGTGTCCTTCGACCAAAAATTAAAATGAATGCCACTAGGTGAAGTGCAATGTCCCAAGTGTCCTTCAAGGCACTCATTACTATCTATTTACTACTTGGGTTAAGATTGAGGTTTTGGAGCTCAAGGGAGGTAACCACAAGGCCACCAAAAGTTGGAAGAGGGAAGGAAATAGACATAAACACACTCACAAAATGACACATGAGAAAAACCAATAAAATCAATAATCAGAACAGGAATTAATTTCAGAACACCCTGAAAACGATTTAAAACAAAATAAGTTGAGGGTATTTAAAGAGATAAACAGAATTTACACTTCCATTAAAAAAAGAGCTACAGTTTAGGGCTGGAGTGGTGGCTCAGTGGTAGAGCACTTGCCTGGTACGCACGAAGACCTGGGTTCAAACCACAGCCCCACATGCACAAATAAGCGTTAAGAAAAACAAAAACCAGATGAAAAAATAAATAAAACTGACTCTTTCTCTCTCTAAAGGAAAAAGAAAGAAAACACCTGCAAACTATTTTTAAAAATGGAAATAAAATCAGATGAACATGAACCAATTAGAAAATTTGGCTTAATTAATATTTAAAACAAAAATTATGCTACATATGTATGATGAAAGAGTAAATAAGCATATTGGAAGAGGGCAGTCAGGAAATTACCTCAAATGCAATACATAACACACAACCCTCTTTTCCACTTAGATGTCTAATAGACATCTCAAATTTTAGTTACTAGACACCATTTTCAAACCACATCTCTAATAAAAGTAACAGAATAGGTCAAAGCATGGTTTACATTCCCATGACAATCAGGAAAAAAATAAAAAATCCTAAGGATGCCTGTAATTGCTACTAGTTAATGAAATGAAACAAGATATTTTTAAAAATGAGAAACAGCCAGGCACAGTAATATACACCTGTAGTCCCAGTGGCTTAGAAGGCTGAGGCAGGTTCAGAAACTTTGCAAGACCCTAAGCAATTTAGTGAGATCTTGTCTCAAAAAAGGGCTGGGGATGTGACTCAGTGGTTAAGCACCCCTAAGTTCAATCCCTGGTACAATAATAAAAAAAAAGCATTTGAAGATAGTATGATAAATTATCTAGAAATCACAGAGATTTAAATAACTTACCACCTTCCATCCCACCCCCTCCATTGTTCTGTCTCAGAACACTGAATATTTTGACTAACTGAATTCAGCAAAGTAGCTAGAGCTATGATCAATAAACAAAAGTTAACTGCTTGTTACTGATCTATTTGAGGCGATGTAAAATGAATTTTTAAAAAAACTAAGTCTTTCAAAAGCAAGGAATAGCAAGGCACAGGGGTGCACATCTGTAATACCAGCAATTCCTGGAAGGTTGAAGCTTGAGGTTAGCAAGGTCAAGGCCAGCCTGAGTGACTTAGGGAGACATTTCAAAATTAAAAATAAAAAAGGTTGGGGATATTGCTCAATGTTGTAAATGAAATCAAACATGTGTTTGGATGTGGGTGAGCAAGGCAGAAATTTACTTCAGCTGAAGGGTAAAAGAAAAATTCACCCCAGAGCAAGGAAATCAGGGGTTTTAATTCCAACCTGACATGATGCGGCCCTTTGCTCTGATTGGAGGAGCTCATGCGCACAACCTATGTGACTGGCTAAAGTAAGGTGGAGGTGGGTACAAAGAGGAAGTAGGCAGTGACTAGGAGACAGTGTGGGCCTCTGGAAAGAGGTAAACATGTGTCGGTAAGATCACCTGAAGGAGGTAGAGTGTGTCAGCAAAGGTCAACAAAAGTGGATGGTTGGGTACCGGAAGGGGGTCCCCAGAAAGAGTGGGCGTACACAGGGGAGGGAGTTGCTATCTTGAAGGGGAAAGGGGATCTAATAATGGAGGTAGTCTATCCTGTATCATAATCTTCAATTTTGACAGAAAAAAAGACATAAATCTTACAATTCCCTCATCTTATATGATGCATATATACTCTTTTCTTCAAACTCTGATACCAGTTTTTGACATTTGTCTTTGACTATACTGGATACAGGAGAATTGATTTGGCCTATAGCTGAAAGTTGCTTAGGGATAGTAGTTAATCTCTGAACAATAGCCTCTATTTATCTAATCAGGGTTACAGTCTTGAATGCCATAATTAATAAGAAGATAATAAGTATAATTAATTCTTTCCACATTATTTTATCAGTCCATTAACATGGACCACCAAAGAGAAATCGACTCAAAATTTGTTGTTATTTGAGTTTTGACTGCTGACTTATGGGGATCCAATAATCCATGGGAAGAGTCTCTTCTTTTTCAGAGCACTGTGATTGGTTTGATCTAGGAAATGTCAGGGTAGAAGATATAGCCAATTAAACCAAAGTACAGGGTCCACTTCAATTGGCAGATAAGGTCTCAAGCAAGGGTCCACCCACAATACCACCAGATACTGGCTCAGTCTATAGCAAGCGCTGCTTAATACCTCCTCAAATGATCGGCCTTCCTGGCACCCAGATACGTTTCCCAAGAAAGCCAATTGCTCCCCCCACCTACAGAAGCATGAGGTATAATTGTTTCTGAGGGAAGGGGGTTGGATGATCTTTGGGGGCTCTTGTTTTTGACTCTTTGGTTCTGGGAACAGCAATGATAGGGTTTTACAAGAGTTGTTTCCTCAGGTCATTTTTTCCTGAAAGAGGGATATCATGCAACTCATGCCCATTGGATCTGAGATCCAGTCAAGAGGGAATGGGACCACTTGAGCAATCTGCCCTCTTGTTGCACAAATGTAAAAATCAGTCTTATTTGACATGCTAACAGAGTATTTAATCTTTTTCACCCAGAGAATTTGCCTCATTATATCCAATTTCTACTTTGAGGATTTTTTTATAAATATTTTATCTCCAAGACAATCTTGGTAACATCATTATTAGGTTCACAGAGATTAACCTCTCTGGAGTATGCTGGATAATGATATTCATTTGTCCCAGACAAGTGCTCTTGGTTATGTGAATTTTCACAGGGGAGCACCTGGTAAACATTAGACTTCACAATTAGAGGAAAGATGGCCTGAGCTACATCAATAATTAACTTACAAGATATAATTCCCAATATCATTATAAGCATTACTAAAGTCCTTTTAGGGTCAGTTTGGTGAGGTCTGGGTGCTGGACTAAGATTCATTGTCTTTCAATTTTAGAAGTTGAGACCAATTTCATGCATGTGTAGTGAGTCCAACCTTGTTCAGCCATCTGGACAGCTGTCAGTGGTGAGCAAGGCTTGATAAGACTCTTCCCAAGGGGATCAGCTTATTTTCCTTTCAGACCTGGATCAGGTTGTGGGTCCCCGGCTGATGTGGGAGTGCAGGAAATTCCACAGGTGGTGTCTATGCCAAGAGGCCCTGTAATCTCAAAGAGGATAAGGTGGAAGAGAGACCTAATATATAATTTTTAAGAAATTGATCCTTTGTTTCAAGGTTTCCCCTTGAAACCCCATCATTTTACCTAAATATGGTAACCCATATAGCAATTCATATGGGGATAAACATATGTCCTTTCGGGAGCTGTTCTATTTCGTAGGAGAGTTATGGGGAGACACTTAGTTCAGGGAAACTTTGTTTCCAACATCAGTGTAGTAATCTGCCTCTTTGGTTCATTCCTTCCACTTTACCTGAGGAAGGGGTGGGGTACCAGAGAGTGTGATGCTCCCAATTTATGTCTAAGATTTTCATAAGTTCTTAATAATAATTGCAGTAAAATGACTTCCATTATGAGAGTCTATATTTTTTATTAGGCCATATCTAGGGATTATTGATTCCAACAAAACCTTAGTTACATTGCTAGCAGCAGCACTGCATAAGGGGATAGCTTCTGCCCAATTAGTTAGATGATCTACTATTACTAGCAAATATTTTAGATGTTGTATTTGAGGCATCTCAATATAGCCAATCTGGATGCTTTGGAAGGGTCTTAATCCAGGATTTCTCCCTCCTGGAGGCTGTTTCCTTAAGGCTTAACCCTTCTGCAGGTGATATGGCCTTCATTTACTTGTTTGGCTACTGTATAAATTCCCATGCATCCATATATTCTTAGTATAGCCTCACACATGACCTGTGGGCACCAATGGCTTCCTTTAGGTAAATGGGTCATCATTTCCCTCATTATGGGTTTTGTAAGCATTTCCCTACCATCAAGTAGAAGCCATTTTTCCCTCAGGAGTCTTGGAAGCACCCAATTTTACTGTTTTTCTTCCTGTGGGCTGAATATTGGAGTAACTGAGGGAGGGTAAAAAATAGGGATGAAATGGAAAAAAAGAGATTTCTGATTGTAGGGCAGACTCTTTACCAGCTTCATTGACTAACCTATTGCCTTTGGCCTCTATATTGTGGCCCCCATTGGTGCCCTGGCACCTGTACAATAGCTACTTCTTCAGTTAACAATAAACTTTCTAGAATTTGAATAATTAATTCTTTGTGTACTAAATCTCTTCCTCTACTATTAATTAGGCCACATTCAGTCCAAATTTTTCCCAAAGTGTGGACAACTCCAAAGGCATATCCAGAGTCTGTGTAAATTGCTCCCTCTTTTCCCTTTAGAAACTTTAGGGCTTGGTTAAGAGCAAACAGCTCACAGGTCTGAGCAGACCACCCATTAGGTAGCCTTCCTGCTTCGGTTACTTTTGATTGTATCACATCTATCACAGAATATCCATTATGCCTTTTCCCTTGAATAACCAGGGAAGATCCATCTATAAAGATCTTAAGGGCTGTTGAGAAGGGGATTTCTCTAAGGTTTGGCCTGACCTTGGTCTGGTATTCTATTAGATTAATGCAGTAATGTTCAGTAGAGTCAGAGGTTCCCCACCACCCAACATAGTCCTGGGTTAAAACTCCCAGAGTTGTTCTCTTATCTACATTAACAAACAAATAGAACAGTTTTTTCAAGTGAGGGTAAAGTTAACACAGGAGCCATAATACGGGCTTGATTAAGAGTATCTAGTGATTGAAGTTCCTCAGACTTCCAACGAATTGGGTCAGGCTCTCCATCTATAAGTTTAAGATACAGTTTTCCAGTCTTAAGGGCATAAGAGTCTATCCATAATGTACATTATACCATCAGTCCTAAGAATCTTCTAAGTTCCTTCTACTCCACACTTATAGTATTTACTCCTTTTATCTCCCTTCGTGTGGTCCCAAAGAGTATCTTGGTTGAGACCCACTTTGTCTCCTTTTTTAAGGCTAAGGTTTGGCTGAGTTACTGGTTCTATGGTGGAAAGCAAATATTTGGTATATTGTCCCTGTTTCTGTGCATCTCTCCTTATATATTTTTTTTTTAAAGAGAGAGGGACAGAGAGAGAGAGAGAGACAGAATCAATTTTTATTTAGTTTTTCACATGGCTTTTGTTGCTCAGACACTTAATTGTGTACATGGGTGCTGGGGTTTGAACCCATGTACTTGCCCATTCCAGGCAAGCACTGTAACCGCCGAGCTACCGTTCCAGCCCCTCTCCTTATATATTTTCTTTTGAGCTTCTATCAATAACTTCTCCAGACATTTATCTGTCCAACCTCCTAGTTTTTATAATTTTCTAATTATATCAGGCCAGCTATTAGTTACAAAGTGAACCATTAACATTCTTGCTCTAAGGCATCACATTAGTGTTTAACCCAGAATACTTCCTCATTTGTTCCTCTAATTTACTCTAAAATTCTGTTGGCCCTTCATCCCTTCCTTGTTATATTTTAAAAGCTTTGACTAAATTTTGGGCCTGAAGGAATGCCTCTTTTATCCCTTTTATTTATAACTAAGTCTCTGAGGTCTCTCATATGTCCCCTGTGTACCTCGTTAGTATTCCAGTGTTGTTCTTCAACTGGATATTTTACCTTAGCCAGTGGGGCTCCAGATTAGTTGGGTGTTTGTGTTCTGAAGTCCTCATTGCAGACTACCTCATCATTGCCCTTCTTTAGAGAAAAAAAAAATACTTAACATAGACATGAGTATAGATCATGTTCAGAGTTTAGGGCTGATAAATTGTTCTAATTGTTTGGCTACCTCATGTGGGTCCTCTATCAAAAGTTTTAATTCTCACTTTAAGTATTTTACCTCTGAACTAGTGTGAGAGGCATTTACAAATCCAATTGCCTGTTCTCATAGAGGAACTTCATGTAAAGGATAAAAGGTAAAGGGGGAGGAAAGAGAATCATATTTCTTTTCTCCCTATGGAAAAGGAAGTTTTGAATATCCTGTTTGCGTTGTTCTAATTCTCTTTTTAATCTAGGTAGGGAAGGATAGGAAATTGGAGAAGGAACAGAAGCTGCTGCAGTCAGATTTGGTTCCCTCTCACCCTTCACTAGAACATTCCTGGGGGCAGGAGATGAGTTTTGCTCCTCAGCTGAGTTAGAAATGGATGGTGCAACTCTTATTCAATACAATCCTTGAAACCCTAGCCAGAGCTATCAGACAAGAGGAGGAAATTAAAGGAATTCAAATAGGAAAAGAGGAAGTCCAGCTGGCTCTATCTGCTGATGACATGATCTTATACCTAGAAGACCCAATAAACTTGACCAGAAGACTTCTAGAGCTTATAAATGCTTTCAGCAAGTGGCTGATCAACACCCAATAAGTTAATAGCTTTCCTATACTCCAACAATTCCACTGAAAAAGAAATTAGGAATTCCGTCTCATTCACAATATCCTCAAAAAGAATAAAATACATGGGCATCAATCTAACAAAGGATATAAAGGACCTCTACAACAAAAACTATCAAACATTAAAAAAAGAAATTGTACAAGACCCGAAGAGATGGAAAAACATTCCATGTTCTTGGTTAGGCAGAACCAATATAATGGAAATGGCCATTCTACCAAAAGCCCTATATAGATTCAATGCAATCCCCATCAAGATACCAATGACATTCTTCACGGATATAGAAAAAGCAATTCTCAAATACATTTGGAATAACAGAAGGCCCAGAATAGCCAAAACATTACTAAGCAAGAAAGAGGAAGCAGGAGGTGTCACAATTCCTGACCTGAAATTATACTATAGGACAATAGTAGCAAAACCAGCATGGCATTGGTATCATAACAGAAATGAAAACCAATGGAACAGAATAGAAGATACTAAGACAAACCCTCAAATCTTTAACCATCTGATATTTGACAAAAGGGACAAAAGCATATTGTGGAGGATAGCCTGTTCAACAAATAGTGCTGGACAAACTGGACAGCCAAATGTAGAAAACTGAAATTGGATCCTTATCCCTTACCCCGTACAAGAAGCAAATCAAAATGGTTCAAAGATCTGGAAATTAAACCAGCAATTATAAAATTGCTTGAAGAAAAAATAGGATCAACACTCCACGACACAGGTGTCCACCACACCACCTTCCTTAACAAGACTTCCGGGGTTGGGGATTTAGCTCAGTGGCAGAGCGCTTGCCTAGCATGCGCAAGGCCCCAAGTTCGGTCCTCAGCCCTAAAAAACAAAAACAACAACAAAAAACTTCCATAGCGAAAGAATAAAAGCCAAAAATAAATGACTTGGATGCCATTAAACTGAAAAGCTTCTGCACAGCTAAAAAAAATTGGTCAAGAGTGTCAAGAGAAGGGCCGAATGGTTTCTCTCATCTGTTAATACTAGAATTTATGTTGAAGCAGTAGGACAGACGGGTGACCTAACAAAGACTCAAATTGAATGACTTTCAGTGCAACAGGGGCGAAAGCTCCCTAGGTAACTTGGAGGTGGAGGGAAGGGGATGGGGAGGGGGGAGGGTATATGAAGAACTCATAGGAGTCGGGTGATGGGGAAGATGGGGGAACCATTCCAGAAGCCAATGTTATTCCTACACTAGATACCCATTTAACACATGAGTTCTTATGGGGGAAACGGCAATAGATGAAACCCACAGTAGCTTATCTATGCGTTAGCATTACCCCTGGTTATCAAAGTTTATACACATTGATT